>JAOTRI020122707.1:0-12010 GCA_028564885.2 Zoanthus sanctaehelenae
TTATTACACCGATAAAGTCATGGTTTTCGCTTGCTTGTTTTGCCGCTTGTTTTGCTATATCATAAAAGCATTAGAGCCCAATTTTTTATGACTTTTGGGCCAAATAGCGCACTTGTGATGTTGGGAGATCGCGACACTCCAAACATTGTAAAATCACTCGCCTGCGGCTCGTAATTTTACAACGTTCTCGTGTTTCTCCCAATATAACAAGTGCTCTATTTCGCCGATAAAGTCATAAAACGTTGTGCTCTATCGATTAAGTCAAACTACTACATTTCGTTTAATATATTCATAAATATTCAAGTTTGAAATAGGTATTCACACAGTACTGATGTACCGTACCTGTTTTCCATAATCAACCAAGTTTCTGTCAAAAAAATACTGCACTAAAGAGGCCTGACCAGATAGCTTGATGTCGTACTCAGCACCTCCGTATACGGTGCACCGAGCAACAGCCTGCGCGTTGATGTTGGCATGACCATAAAAGGTAAATTGAATTTTCTGACTCTCCTGTGGGTGCAGCGTACTGTAAAGTGGAAGTATGTCAAAGACCTGTCGACGAAAGCGTCCGCTGTTAGTAATTTAATATTAGCAATACTTTTGGAAAACGAGATTTCCGGTAATTGTTAAAAAAATCACTTTAAAGGGATATCGAGCTAAATTGCCCTAAACACATTTTAATGAATGTCTGAAGAGCCTAGCGCATTTTTATAATAGTGCATCACCTACTTACTGTTTAAAATTTGTTTGAAAAAGAAACTTAGCATCTCATTTAGTTAAGGTTTAGACAGATGAAATTCTTGGACTTACCTCAGTAATACATCTCTGTTTAGTGATAGATGTGTAAATTATACACCACATAAAAAGAGACAAAACTTACTGATGCTCCGGACGTTAGTCATTTGGTTTTACTCCAACGACGAAACAACGTCTGGTGTATAATTTATATATTTATCACTAAATTGTTTTTTTAGAAACACTGACGCAGCTCACACTGGTTTATCACTCGTTAGTTTTATTTTTGTTTAGATTATTGCCGAAACTGTCTAACGTAGTGAGGATAAAAAGCAGAATTATCGTCGGGAAAAAGTTCAAACAAAGCGCTAAATCTGGAGTTCTCTGGCTGAAAAGTAAAGATCCGTTAAGTTGAAAACCATTGACAACAGCATCTCGTATTTTCTCTGATCTGCTCTTGATTTCTCCTAAACATTTGTCTCGGTTTTCACCAAGCTATATAGACAAAGGGAACATATTCTATTTCTTACGTTATGCATAGTAAAGGCCCATTTAATCACAAAGGTCAAACATTATCAAACATTTTTAGGTGGTTGCTCTGAAAAAAGTCTCACATGGGGAGGCAGGTCACTGGTGAAGTTCTTATACATTCGCGCTGGACTCAATGGGTAGAGCGTCTAACCGGTAATCAGAAGGTTGCGGCTTTGAATCCAGTCCAATTACTGAGCATTCAACTCAAGTAACACTTTCTTTCTAACTTTAAACCGAGTTGCATACTTCTATATATTATTTTTAGGTGGTGTTGAATGGTGTTTGATCAGTGTCGGATGCTGGAGTTTTCAAACGAATCCAACACTATCCAACATTGTTGGATCTTAGTACCAACGCCATTAATTATTTTAACAAGATTGCGTATTTTGGATCATGCGAGCGAAAATGTTGGACGATGTTGGATGAAAAGTTTGAACAAAGACAAACTTCACCCAACACCGTTCATTATGTGTGATTGTGCTGTTCAAACAATGTTTGATGACGTTTGACCAACATTTTTGATCCGTTTAAAGGGGCCCTAAGGAGATTGAAAAAGGTTATCAAGGACGAAGAGGGGAATTACTTCTTCAATCCCAACTGCAAATGGTGGATACTGATTCATGTGAGAAAGCTGAATCTGCTGCGATGTTCTTATTTCCCCACGAGCCGTTGATGGTCTACTGCGAACCACTGAGGATGGCCGGCTCAGCGGTGAAAAAGCAGGAGCAGGCGCAGTGACAGGTCTGTCAGAAAGTGCCGTAGAGATAGAAGATGGAGATTGAACATGGACTTGTGGCTCATCGGGTGTTCCTCCTTGCACTCGTACCTCGGCCTCCTCGTCAATGTCTCCACCAATCCCTGTAAAGCAGAAACACGATTATGTACACAAGGAAAACATTGATAATTTCTAAATAATCTTGGCACTGGTGTTTATTATAAACAATAAATAACTTCTGTAACTTCTGTAACGAACCAGTAATACTCTGAGTCTGAGTCCATGACAGGAATCGAACCCACGACCTTCCGAACACCGGACGGACGCTCTATCCACCGTCCTGACGAGGGCTTGTGTGAGACAATTACACTTGTTTGAGACAAAGGATTCTGTTCACGAGTCTATTTAAGAACGTAATAAATGACCTCGCTCTCCTAAGAGTTCTTGTAGCTCAGTGGATAGAGCGTCCGCCCGATGTTCGGAAGGTCGTGGGTTCGATTCCCGTCATGGACTCAGATTTTTTCCGAGTATTACTGGTTCGTTACAGAAGTTACAGAAGTTATTTATTGGAAACATTGAGGACGGGGTAGTCTGAAATAACTTGCAACGAAGACTGTGAGAGCTAGCCAAGATCCACTGACAAGATATTAAGTTGACTGAAATGGAACTACATATAATAAACGCTCAAAAAACAAACGCGACACATGCCACTATGAAAACATAAAGATCAGACGCTATAGGGCACAGATGAAGGACACCTGGATAACACAAAACCGTGCTCGAAAGCCAAAATCCTGTATGCTGCACCACGGAGAGGCCCTTCTCCATAACGTACATTGACAAGATGGTTTAACCTTAAATAAAACCTACTTATCTATCAACTTTAGAGGACTTGAGAAATTTATTTAACAGCTTTATTGGGTAATCTTATAAAATAAATAACATATAATACAAATCAAAAATTAAATAACATGTAACATACATCAGATATCAAATATAGGCAATAATAAACCAAAATGAAAAACTACCCAAATGGGTCAATACCAACGGGGCCGCAAAGGTACCCATTGGAGGTACAGACCACTTGTTACGAAAGCAACAATAAAACGAGCTGTAAAATGACCTGCTCTTTGCCACATGGATTACTTGTTTCTAAAAACTGTATGTTGCAATAAAGTTAGAACTAATTTATTTGCTCGCAAAGAATTGCAAAACACCAAACTTAGCAAATAGATGACAAGCGGTTACTGCAAAACACAACAAGCCAACAAGGTATTGAAGGACTCCAAGCCTTCTTGTTAGATATGCTGGGTTGAGGAACATTAGGGTCGATGTAGCTGTTCAGAGCTAGTAACAGGCTCAATATTCAGTTTTTATGAAACATCTAATGGGGAAAGACCATTAACAGCGTGGCCTCAACATCAATTTCTATAAGCTGCAGCTATTTAGTAGAACCATACATATACTGTATACACATGTGGCTCAATCTTCAGTTATTATGAAACATGTAGGGGGGAAAAGACCAATACCAAATTGACCCTAAAACCAATCTTTACAAGCTGCAGTTGTTTAGTACTAGCATTTTGATACATGTTATTGTTTTACGTTCCCCTTAAGAGTATCGCTGCGTAAAATAAATTTGGTAAATCGAAACAAACTCAAATGCTATCCTTAGTTCTGTAACAAAGTGATAAGTTCAAATTACACTTAAAGGAAAATTGCTGAATACCTTCATCTTCTTCCTTGTTAGTATCAAATTGAATGTTATCCTCGACAAAGGCCCATTGGTACTTGACCTCCATTGGACTGTGATTTGTAACAACCACACATCGTGTAACTTCTGTATCGTTCAAGATACAGCCAAAGTCGACCTACAATCACGAGCGTAATTAGCACAATATCAACCAAAGAAAACCTATGGATGTAGATGATGTCGTTATAGTAGAACAATAGAACAAAATGGTTGTGGTAATACTAGTAGCTGTTTTTACAGTAATAATAATCGTAAGAGTACTACTAGTAGTAACAGCAGTTGTAGATATAAAAGCTAAATCCTTTCGAGCCTAGTGGCCCATGGAGCCCGCACTTATCTCCAGTTTCTGTAGTGTTAAGCGGATGAGAATCTTTGACTCCTCCTGGACGGGACACTAATCCATCGCAGGTTAGTCCAGCAGACGCTGGTACTCATTTACCTACCCCGGAATAATGGAAAGCTGAGTTGGCTTAGGTGGAAAAGAAGGCCGCACAAATATTCATATCTCGGCAAAGTGCCGCGACCGAACTGGGATCTTGAGGTCGGAAAGCAGAGATCTTACCAACTGCGCCAACCACGTTCGCCTTAGATTTAAGATTAGTAGTAATAGCAGTTGTAACAAAATGTAAGACTGTCTTTAGAAAGAAGTCCAGAGCCTAATCTTGCAACCCAGGGCGTTTATATTTCACCTAACACAGAAATAATTATTAATCTAGATGAAGAAAGAATCCAAATCCGTGTGTTCGATCGTCGGACATATTTTTTTTTTAAAGAATGACACGTGCAAGTTATAAACCCTTGTTACCAGCTCACCTATACTTCTTCCAATGTATGTATACATACTTAGAGTTAATGGCGAATTCGAAAACAGAAATGATCAAATTTCGGCGGCATCTTCAATTTGGTCAAGGGCAAAGAGTAAGCATAATACTGTAGCATTGTAGTACTATATTTGGCCGAAAAATGAATACCATTACATGAAAGTGGCAAATCAAAACAAAAACTAGGCATATTAGTTTGCATGAGAAAACAAAACTTCTTAAAAAACGTGTCTTACCTCTTCCAACTCAAAAGTCAGATTTGGGAAGAATACGTCTCCCTTCAGTTTGACGAAATCCTACAGCGAGATACGACAACAATGAGCTGCTAACACTCTCGATGCTCACAAATGTAAATCTACAGCATCACATCAAAGACTGACAAAATATAAAAGTTAAACACGGAACTCGATAAAAACCAATACAATTAACGCTATTTTAAATATAAAAGAATTAACTGCAAATTGAAATACATTAAAAATAACATGAATATGCTTTTTTAATTCGGATTTTCCAAATTACTAATGCTCACGATATCTAAATCATGTATTTTCGCAACACGTTTATTTGCACTAAATTAGTACGGACGCTCGACACTCCAGCTTCTCGAAAAACCTACAGCAATGGTCATAAGATGTTTTACTTAAACTACACATTGTATTTACTCGTGGAAAAACTTTATTGGTAACCGTCACGAAGGACTAAAACGCATTAAACGTTGAAAAACCTATTAACACTAACCAAGGGTTAAATTTTTGTGGCTATTGCGTCGACAGACAGTAGTAACTTTCTCGACATGCAGATAAGGAAGCACGAAATACCACAAGAATTCCGCATAATTTTCAAACAAAGCCAGCTGTCAACCTTTCAAACGTGTACAAGCGTAACGGGTATCATTAGAGACGTTTAAACTTTTCTTTACAAAAAATCCGATCCAAGGAGTTTTTTTTAATAAAAGCAAAATTGATAAATAATAAAAACAAATGATACGAGTATGAAGAACCGTTCTAAAATTGATTTCAAGTGGTTTTCTTTATATCCCACATTTACTTACAGTAACCATGAGCGTTTAAAAAGCAGCTTTAGTTAAACCATGTTCTTGGTTTTTAAGGTTTTTTCCAAAACCAAAACAATTTGAATAGTGTATCATAAAAACCGTTAAGCTTGTCATAGCGAAGAAACAGCTGCTTCAATATCTGCTTTAGAGCAACGCAGATCAACTCCTTTCAACGCATAATAAATGGCGATGATCATTCTCTTACGAAGGACTAACGCTCTAATAATTTTTTTTTTAAATTTTTTCACCTAGTGATAAGAATACAAAGAAACCACGTTAGACCTATGAATTCAACTTGCTTTATTCATTACATAATCTTTATAATTCAACTAAAAGTGCGAACAAACCTTTTGTGGATGATCACCGAACGACACTTCTAAAAACTTTTCAGTGGTTCTAATAAAGCTGTCCTCTTTGTAGGATGGATCAAACTGAACAAGTACAGGGATACTCTCGTCTTTAGCTATATTGAGCTCCTGTAAAAAGTACATATAGAAATAATAAGAACAAAACGTACCTCCTTAAGGAGGCAGTTATGACAACAGAACTCTAGATAAAACCAATCTTTATAAGCAACATAACTGAGAGACAACTTATTTTATTCTCTAAACTTGTTAAATGCTAATAGTCAATATCAAAAATACCATATTACTCTTTGTTTGTCCAGCCAAAATTTTGCATAAGCACTGTAAGTCCCAAGAGACAATAAAAGCAACGAGTATTGTGGTATTTTTGGTATAGCGCCATTTAAGACTACAAACATTTGAAGGCACAATAAGCTAAAGCTAAATCCAATTGCAAGCCTAGTGGCTCATGGGGCCGGCGCTTATCTCAGGATTCTGTAGTGTTAAGTAGATTTGAGTCTTTAACTCCCCCTGGACGGGACACTAACCCATCGCAGGTTAGCTCCCAGCAGATGCTGGTACTCACTTACCTACCCTGGGAGGATGGAAAGGTGAGTTGGGCTAGGCGGAAAAGAAGGTCACACAAATATTCGAGTCTCTGTAAAGTGCAGGGATCGAAATAGGGACCTTGTGGTTCGAAAGCAAAGATCTTACCAACTACGTCAACCACACCCGGTACAATAACTGCAGGTAAATCATCGCGCATCAATTGATACAAAGTTATCATGGCATTTTAAATGTTATACTTCATCCAGCTGTTTGGCGAATTCAGAGCACCCAACTATTTTACATGTTATACTTCAACCAGCTGTTTGGTGAATTCAGAGCACCCAACCAATTTTTTAGAAATGCATTGACAGATATCACAAACATGGTTCAAGTTAACACTAGACATTCCTTCAAGAATTCTAAACTTAAATCTTATTTATTTTATTAATCCACTATATAACGTCGTTATATGGGAAAAAAACTAAACAGGGGAGTTAGCAACATTCGCCTACGCATTAAAAAAAGAAAAAGTTTCATAATAAAAATAATATTAATAATAATAATGATAATGATAACAATAATAATAATAATGATGATGATGATAATAATAATAATAATAATAATAATAATAATAATAATAATAATAATAATAATAGTATTAACATATACAAGTGCTCCTCTCAGGGCTTTTCAGAACCTGTTTACAAGTATATACAGTTGAGTTCAGAAAGTTGAGGGTCTTAGAATCTCAACTGGAGCAGCTCATATGTTAAGGTCCAAACTAGCAGCCAATAAGAATTACCCTCAATGGAAGAAACAGACCACTGCACCGGGATCGTGCGAGAAGTGTACGGGTTCTTTTAAGTAACTCGACAGAGTGACTGAGAGACAAGATCTACGGTTTAACGTCCTTATCTGAGAAGGTGCGAAAGTCTAACCATTTGCAGAAAACAAATGTGAGTTGATTCTAACCA
This sequence comes from Zoanthus sanctaehelenae, assembly GCA_028564885.2. Taxonomy (NCBI): domain Eukaryota; kingdom Metazoa; phylum Cnidaria; class Anthozoa; order Zoantharia; family Zoanthidae; genus Zoanthus; species Zoanthus sanctaehelenae. The sequence goes on from JAOTRI020122707.1 coordinate 7,477, forward strand.
TTCGAGAGGATCCAACTGTGAGCGGAGCCCATCGTGGGTCTTGAACCAAAAGCTGGAAGGGGTAATCTGCATTCAACTTCACAACTAATGGTAGCAACGAAATGTTACGCATCATCAGCTGTTTGGTTTCCAACTCTAGTGAGCTCTCCGGATACTGAAAGAACATAAAAAATTACAAACATTTAATATAGACTTATAAATGCATCAATATCATTGACTAAATAAGGGTAATGGAGCAGTTTTTCATATAAGGCGGTTGTGATAAGTAACATGTGTGAAGGAAATGAATACCAGCTCCTTCTGCAAGAGATGATTTTTGCAACTAAAGAATGAACGTTAGCGGTACCTTAATTAGCGAAACAAAACACTGGTAACGTTACTTTATTTTCAATAATGCTTACATCAGCAAAAAAAATGGCAAAAAAACTAGAGCAGCCACAGTTGGCCCTCTTCCGTCATATCTGCCATATAGTACACTAAACCAACGTCAAAACCATCAAAATAAGATTTTGACATTGAGCACAGGTAACTGTATCTGTTAATAATACTGGTTCTAACTATTTTAAAAGCAGTGTACACTTTTAAGAACCTCTAATAGACGCACTAAATACTAGGCTTCATAGCTAAATTGCCGAATTCAATTGCTCCTACACTTCTCTTCCATTCTTATAAGAATTACTAACGTAATTATGCTTCATAACAGATTATCAAAATCGAACCAAACTTATACAGATTATGATATCTCGTACGAGGAAACAAAAAATAGAACCAATAACGTACGATCATGCAAATAGAGCTCTTGACATCCACTTTCTATGATCAAATTCCATCGGTAATAAAACAAAATAGAATCTAAAAAACTAAAATAATAGCTTCGAAGTTATTTAGGCTTAAGCGATTAGAAGTATCAATTTTTCGGAATATTTTTATCACCTAACAACTCCTGTATTTCGACTGCCTACACTTTATTGGGTATATTTTGCAATAACGCCTTTGCAACGGAAATAACATTTTTCTTCCAATTGAAATATTTTAAAGGAGAACTGCACTAGAATGGTTAAGCGATTATCTCAAGGAGAGGAGACAATATGCAGTTGTTAATGGATGTGAATCCCCATTAAATGATGTGAACTGTGGGATTCCACAGGAATCCCTCTTGGGTCCTAGACTGTTTTCATTCTATGTTAATGACCTACCAGATCAGATTAATGAGAGTATTATAAACCATTTACTTCAGCAGTATAGTTCCTAGTATTACATATGGCATGTTAATCTGGGGTACTTGTTCCCCCAATTTGTTACACAGCCTTAAGTTATTACACCTGAGAGCAGCAAAAGTTATTCATGGTCTTACTGACAGTAGCTTTGATTATGTTTTTAAACAAATTAATTGGCAGCCATTATTTAATGTATATAAACAAAAATTTGTTTCACATATACACTGTCTTTTATAATCAAGCCCCAAATCCATTCACAAAGACAAGCAAAGTTTTTATAATTTAAGAAGAGCAGATAACTTTATAACACCACATTATAATTATTTAATTGGTAGAAACTCTTTAAGTTATAGATTACAACAAGTTTATTTCTGCCCTCCAGATTTACAAGATTAATTTGACGAACATTTTTCTAGTTATAAAGCTAACAAAAACGAAGGGAACTGGCTCCCTGAAATAACTACAAAGCTAAACGCGTCAGGTCCCACTGTGTGGAATATGCTCCCTGAAACTTACAAACAAGAAGCCAACCTTTCAAGTTTTAAGACTAAGATTAAAAAGGATTTGGGTTTTTTAGAGAAAATTGGCTTTGAAAAGGAGTTGTGCTTGATAACTAATAAGAAATATTATTTTTACTACTTTTAGACACCATAGTAAAATCCATGACTTATTTATCTTTTAATTTATTTTATGAATTTTATGTATTTTAACGAAGTTATTTATAGTTTAGAATTGTTTTAGTTGTATTTAGTATAGTTTAGGTAGGTCCACATCAGTCTTTGACGGCCTTAACTTGACCTACAAGGCACTGAATAAAGCATATATGTTTGTATGTATGCTAAAACTAACCTATTTTTGTTTCAATCTATTAGTGTATTAGATTAACTCTGTGAAGTTATTGTTTTCAAATTAATCAAATCACAATGAGAAATTAAACATAGAAACGTAGAAAAATCTTAATAAGTTACTTGATACCGTGGTCACAAATGAGTTTGTCAGCGGCGTGGTATGCGTAGGTTACGATATTCAGAGTACAAATAGGGAAGCTCGCTTCGAAATTTCGATATATTTCGGGAAATCTATGTCTCCCAAAGTTTTTTCTTTGGTAGCAGCCAAAAGCCGCACAGTATCTGTGTTTTTGTCCTCTTCTCAATAATAATCATAACAATAACAACAACAACAAAGTTATTAATAATAATAATAATAATAATAATAATAAGACTCGCACTCATCACCGCCTTAAAGTACAGAGGCAGCGCAGCTCAACGAGGTCGGACCGAAAGCATATAAAGGTGCCCCTGGCTGCCGCTATACGGACCATGCGTGAACTCGGAGAACAGCGTTAATCATCCCAATATATACCTCTTATTAACCGAGTGCGAGGTCCGTATCGTAAGTTACGGACCAAACGTTTTTTCCATTCTTATGGCCCAAGCACGAAGCGCGCGGGTCATGAGGAAAACATTTGGTTCTGTAACTTACGATAAGGATCGAACAAACGAGATTAATAAGATATTTATTATGTGGGTTTTTGAAGAAAAACGTTCTGGAACGAACCAATGGTTGACTTGCAGCGAAGACATTTTATTGGAAAGTTGACAATTCGAATGTTACAAAGCTTTTCTCTGCTGAAACCTAGGCAAAACAGTTCAAACTTCATCACTTCATTCAAAACTTGTTAAATGTGAAATTAAGTAAATTTTCATTTTTACAATCGAGAAAACAGGCAAACTTTAACTGCAAAAATTGTTTAGAAGATCATGGCTGTTGGTTTCGTCCTGGCAGAGTTCATTCATCGATTTAGGGCGCTTTGAATCAGCGGAATCAATTAAAATGTATCGCCAAGCGATAAACAGAGATAGCAAGTTGTTTTGAGATACATCACACCTACAAATAATCATCTACATTTATCAATTCTCCAGAAGACAATTGAAGATTTTGAGCCATAAAAATTCTACGAACAAAATTTTTGCATTCATACCAGCACGGAACATACTGGAAGCTCGCCATTAAACAAAATCACTGAGCGGCTTTCTGGTCCATTTATGCCTGCTTGACTGACAGTTTGTTTTGATGTGAAGCAGAAATTGATAAGTAAGCAGTGAGAATGTAAATGTTTTTCTGCAAATCAGTTTGGATCATTAACACAGGTTTGTTATCTTTGATAAATCTATGGTCTTTTTCTGAAAACGGATTGAGCGTGTCAGATTCGTCTTGCTTCGTCGCCATCTTGTTAACTGATGTTATGAAGAAGCGGCAAGCAAGTTTGTTAACTTCCTATCTAGGTAGGTAAACATTAAAAGTACCGCCTATTCTCTTGTTTAATCATACCAAAAAATGCAGTTGTTTTCAATTAATTTATGTTTTTGTGGTCTCGTTTTGAATATTCGTTATTAAAAGAGAACTTGTCCATTTATTTACTGATTTAACGACAAACTGTTGTTTACTTTTGAAATGATGTCAAAGAAACATAGCTTCTACAAGTTTATTAAACATCGTGCTTCCGACAAATGCCATTTACCCGATTTTAAATGATTATTGATGTGAGTAAAGTATTCTTTTTGTAGATTTGATGCTTCTTTAACAATCAAAACAAAAAACGACAGGTTTGGGAGGTCCATACCCGCGGTCCGTACGGTACCCAGGTCCGTACCGTAAGTTACGGACCCCGAACTGACCAATGAGAGCGCGCGAAATTCGTCGGCCATATAATAACGTAAGTTATGTCATAAACAACCGCTGACACCACAAATTGAACCGCCGATCAAAATTTTTTTAACTAGTCGACTAACAGCTTTAAAAAACTTCAAATAATTGTGCTAAAGCTAAATCCTTGCGAGCCTAGTGGCCCATGGGGCCGGTGCTTATCTCCTGTTTCTGCAGTGTTTAACGGATGAGAATCTGACTTTCCCTGGATGGGACATTGATCCACCGCAGGTTAGCTCCAAGCAGAAGCTGTTACTCATTTACCTACCCAGGGAGGATGGAAAGCTGAGTTGGCTTAGGTGAAAAAGAAGGCCACACAAATATTCATATTTCGGCAAAGTGCCGGGATCGAACTGGGAACCTTATGGTTGGAAAGCAGAGATCTTACCTAATCAATTATGGGGTTCAGTTCTCCTTTAATAGGTATTTTGTTAAAATCTCGGATCAAATATTCTAATAAAGTCTTAATGGTAAAAGACTTTGTTTTTCAGTTCTAATATTTATATAATACGTTTCTGGACCTCGTTAAAAATTATTATTATTCATTCAAAATATTTCCCCAATTCTGATTGGCTAAAAACACACGTTTAATTCACCATAACCAGTTACTG
>JAOTRI020122718.1:0-12009 GCA_028564885.2 Zoanthus sanctaehelenae
ATTTTTTGTTTTTGTTTTTAATTAAACTAGACGCGTACACACGCGTTTACTCGGGCTACCTTATGTTTCGATTCATAATGATGGATCTAAAGTTTATTTATGCCAAGTTATATGCGTGTATCACAAAATGAATGATCCAGCCTAAAAATTGCCGTTAGCCGCACTGCTAACAACTACAGAAACGCTATCTTTAATTCAATGTCTATAAAACCAAAGTAAAAACCTCTTATATCATGATCATGGTCATTGTCAGTTAGAAGTTTACAAAAAATAATGAAATATTTTCCTTTAATAAAATTAATCCTCGTCAGCTCTGTAAAAACTGTGAGAACTGTCAGTTTGTAAACGGTACGCTTGAGACTTTTTTTATGGTTGAAAGCATTTCATGGCATGCAGTTGACTTCTCGCTTTAAATTCAACTTGCAAAACGAAAATTTACATCATATTTATTTTGTTTAGTACTTTCTTCTATGGAACTTTAACTTTATGTTTGAGTTAAACTATAAAAAGTTTTGTTTACATAAATTTGGGTTGTAAAAAAGCGAAATGTTAAGAAAAATAAAGAAATAAAACGAAAATAAACTTAGAATGTGTATTGTCTAGACTGCAGCTTTTCAGTTGACGGTAAAGTTTGAAAACACGGAAGTTTATAAAGATATTACAAAATTTTATAAATTTACCATTTACAAGTCCAATAGAAAATTACAGATATTAGCAGAATGAATAATGTTTAGAGCAATTCAGATTTGGTATCGCGACAAAGACAATATTACGCAACATTTGGCAGCTCTCCGACAACAATTACGTGTGACACGTACAGCCCACTGTAAACTTGTTTTTGTTTTCAGCGTAAATTAAAGCAAAGCACAACAATCTTTCCAACATTTGTACAATACTTGCGGTAATTGCAAGGAAAAATAATCCCATTTTTAAGTCGCAAAATAGCTCTAGAAACACGTCCTGTGTATTGAATTGACACGAATACGAAGCGAGATTACTCAAACAATCGCCATGTCCATCGTTAATTTGTGTGTGCTTTGACCGTCGGAGCGAGAAGTTAATTGGAAGAAATCTTTTAGAAAACTTGAAAATACTGTTTGAAACTCTTCTCAGTCTCAGCAAAACTCCTTTCGAAAGCCGTTTGGAGTTTTGATCAAAAACCTTTTAAGCAAAGCTAAACACAATGACTTCTGGGTAATATTTTTTTTGGGTAATTTTTCCAAACGCAACATGTAAAAATAAACGTTATTTTGATTGACTCGGACTTTTGACTCGGGCTCGGATTTGACTCGTGAAACCTGTGAACTCCTAAACGTCACGGCAATCTTCAATACTTAAAAATCTCCAAAATATTTAATTGTCACACACCCGAATTAAAACTATTTTAAACAAGATTTCCATTCCTTCCTTTCAAATTCGTTTTTAAGTTTACTATTGGGCTATAACTCTTTCAGTGTCGTGCTGCTTATTTTCTAAAAATTGTGCAGCCGAGGTCGGTGAATTCGTGAAATCCGCTGGTTGCTGCATGACTGACTTTAACAACCCTGAATAATAAATATGAAACGGTACTTCTATGTTTTTCCTGTGCACATTGCGAACGTACAAGATTCAATAAAATATTTAAAAAAACAAACATTCATTTTACTTCAGCTTCAGCCTGAAGTTGTTCTTAAAGAGTGTTTTCAATCAAGAGTCATCATAGCCTGCGAATACTGCCGACTCTCACTGTTCACAAATCAGCGAACAGTAAGATTCTTCTAACATAACTCACAAGAGTGTGAAAACTTTGTATAATGGTTGCTTCAAGGCAGTTTTGTATAAATAGTTCTTGAATTAATCAAAACGTCTTCACTGATAATAAAGTTAAAATTGACAAAAACTAGTTCAAAAATTTTTTTAAAAGAAAGAATGAATAAAAACATTTGAGAATTTTTTTTCTAGTTATGCAGCATGCATAGAGCGAGAGCACCGTAAACTCTGATAAATGAACTGCGGGAGTTCTTCTGCGTGGGGTTTGTTTTTTCAAAGAATATTAATACAATAATCACATATAAAAATCCATGTATGACAAAGTTTGGCTCCTGGATGATAAAAAATATATTCCGTCTGTTTTCTACTTGTGTGAGTTAAGCCATCCATAACGGAAGAGGATTGTGCAATGAGTTGATGACTCGACTATCGTTTATTTAACAAGTGTAAATACTGAATCATTCAATAAAAGCAATATATAATAAGTATCAATAGTTCATACGCTAATAAACTACGCGGGATGTTAAAAGAACAGGACAAGAATTGAATATGATACGTCTTTTCTAAAGTTTATTTATAGATGTCCCACTAAGAGCCTAGAGGTCATGTTTGTTTACGGTTGTCAAGACAACCACTAATGTCAATTTTTAACCTAAATTATGTTTAAAATGAACAAGCTGTTCACAATTTATCAATTTTTTACATTACTCCAAACTTAAAAGTCTCCATTTTTGTTGAACACTCAAAACAACACTCGAATGCCTTAAACTATTATTTGTGTTTTAAACTTATATAGTTTAAGTAAATACGTTTGTCATTTTCAATTATCTTTCCACAACTTTGTTCTTTCTTAATTTGCATCACAGTACTTTATTAGTAATTAAAATATCGGATGAGCAGTAAATATTAATTATGACTGATCATGCATTGCCGGAAGTTCAGTACTCGGGATAAAATTAAAAGATGGTGTCTTGGTTTAGATTCTTATCATTTGTCCAACGAGAAGCATGATTCTCAAGTGTCATGTAAAACATAAGAAAAAAAGTAAAAAATATTTCACACCTAAATACCCTGATTATGTTCACAAATACTTTCATCATTCCTTGATTATTTTCATTTTTCACCTCCCGTGAAGCAACTGGTTAATGCATAGCACAACAAGCAATAAGCACCTTTAGTTTTTGTGACAAAAAAACGCCCAAAACCTCAAAGCATCATTTCAGGGTCCCAAAATTTGCAGTTGAAAGAAAGTCTTAAGTTCTCCATTGTTTTTATTAATCTTTTTTTCTTCCGAAGCAACATCTGGCGTGATTACGCTAAACTAGAACAATAGCGTCCAATTGATAATGATATTCAAATTCCGACATATATTTCAAATATTTGCCTAACACCAGTGACGCTTCATAGTACACACACGGATTTTAAGAGTGCTTCACAATTCATTTTAAAAACAACATATAAAATTAAGTGATATCATGTTTATCTCACGTTTTAACGTCAGCGAACGTCATTTTCAAGTCATTGCTTTAGAGGCAAAACGAAGTTTACAGGAAAAAAGAACGTCGAAAAGTCGACAGATACATATCATTTTAAAATTTCATAGTTTAATTGTTAAATAAGAATCGCCTTATCAGCATGAAACTTTTTATTTAAAATTATAGAAATGAAAACAAGCATGAAGAAATGATCGCTTGCTCTTATCTTTTCAAAGCCAATATTACTAACCATTATAAATTTTGTTTTATGCTATTTACCTCGGTGGTGAATGGTGGCACCAACGGGTAAACAGTTTAAAAAATGTTCAGGTACCTACGATTTCGACTTCACGTCATAGTTAAATAACTTTGAATTGGTTTGCTATAAACTGATAGGAGTGTTTACAAAGCTGCAGGATATTTAAAGGAATTAGTCCGTAAAATATTATTTCATACGAATGCATCAACTTTTTCTTGCCTGGCAACGTTTTCAACGATGTAAATTAAAGTTTTCAATATACTGTGCATTGAGATTTCATGCAAACATCAAAGTTTTTTTTTAAATGTCACACCATTATAAAGCGGCCCCTTCGCCTTCGGGAAGCAATTCCCTTCCCGCGTATAAATTGCTTTTGAAGACGAAACTAATCCCTTAAAAAGGTAAAACATTCACCTTAACATTTTACTTTAATATTGAAAAATAAATTGGCTTCTTGAGTAAAGAGAGTTTTTTCTAAAGAAAAGCAAGTTCTCGAGCGAGAAGTGATATTTGTCGGTGTTTTGAGGTTAAAACAAATTCCCATGCAGCTGAAGGCGATCTCTGCCGAGATTTCAAAAAAAAAAAACTGAAGCAAGTTCCTGAGTAAGAAGTGATATCTATCCACAGTCCAGCATTTCGAGAATAAATCACTTACCCGTGCATAAAATGATATCTGTACATGTATTTTGAAAATATAGCATTTACCGAGCAAGGATGTCATTCCGGCATTTCCAGGCTAATACAATTACATGCGCAAGAAGTTGCATCTAACCTGTATTTAATTTAAGTTTTTTGAACAAATAAAACGTTTCTCTATAGTTTAGTGTTAGTAATACGATATGAGACAACCTGGTATTTTGGTTTTAGCATGCATTAAAAATGCCGCTAGCACCTCTCTTTTTGAGACCAAACTCAAAGCAATTTCTTTTTAACTAAAACTTCTTGCAGTCATCATAAATTCTACTTGTAGGTATGTTTGTTTTCATTTTAACCTGAACTATACTGAATCTTTTTTTTATCGTCAGTAAGTTAGCATATTAATTATATTTATTTTAGGAAACCCACATCACTTATAAGATTCCTGGTTACCCTGTAGGTATCCTTGCCTTGTAACTAAAATGTTTAAATCTCCGTGTTTAATTATAGACGTTTGTTTCAAAAGGCAAAATAAATATACTGAAAATGAAACTAAAATATTACACATACTTGCGTTGTAGGCAAGAAACTTCTACATTTAACACATATTATTTTAAAAAAAGTTTTAAGTTCTTCACTGAGCTATTCTTAATAGAGATTTTACCTCAAAACTGCCACTTTCAATTGGCTTCCAACTGATTATGCCACCTCTAAAATGGGAACCATCCGTTGGGTAGGAGATTCCTGCAAGTACAGCGAGAAAAAGCAGAAAAGCTTGCAAGCTCATGTTTGCAGTGAGAGCCCCACTTGCATACTAGTTCTGCCTAGTCAACACAATTTTTTTAAAACAAAATAATTAAACGCATCCAACTGTTTAAAAAACTGTCAATCATAACTCAACGGTCCAATACTATCAGCTGAAACACAATATCCGCCAGAGTATTATTTGATCTATGAAATAATGCTTCTACATTTTAAAATCAATTTACATTATTTATTAACTTCCGGGAAAATGGAGTAGTTTCTATGAAACGAGGCTATACGTCTAGTTTTGACACATTGTCTGTTGATATAAGAAAGTTCTAGAAAAATAGATTGAAGGTGCATTTTGACGCTAATTACTGGGCTACTAGTAACAAGTTATAAAATTGCTTTTTTTTTTGTCGTCTAGACAAATTGCCAATCCTAAAGCTCCTTGCGACGCCGGATCGAATTCAAGGATCATAAATTTCTCACTCGACTATGTTGTGAGAAAAAGAGGGCCCCGGAGTATAGGTAACACAGTGAACGCTTCCTGAACGTCCGACACGAAGTCGAACAATAAAACTTTCTTTACATCAGGTGGTTTGCATAACGACTTCCTGGTTGAACATTGAAGGTCAAATCGCTCGAAAAAAATAAGATTAAATTGCGAAGAATCTGAGTTAAAGTTAAATCCCTTTACCACCCTAGTGGCGACTGCTACCGCTAGTCTTCTTCAGGCGATGGGGTCCACTGGTTTGGTACAGCATTTTGCATGGCGGTGGTTTGTTGTGATTGGCTAATTTCGATCGGGCTGTCGTTTTCGTTTTCTACGTTTTCCTCGTACGTCAGGTTTATACTAAACCGTATTACACATTTTAAAAAGATCCCTATCGCTACAGCTACGGAAATACAGCTTAACAGGCAGCCTAGTACACGCTGTTTTCTGCGTATTGTTAAGAATTGACATTTTTAAATTGTTAAAACAATTAGACTTAGAGGAAGAATGGACTAATAGTCAAAACTCTTTTAGCCAGAGAGATCTAATTGTTTAAAAGTATGAACGTATTAATCGGTCAAAAACGGTATAGGGTACAATGCCAAATAGAGAAACGTTAAACGGCGATGCAAGTTGTTCAGATATTACTTTATTACAACACAACATCGCCACCGACAAAGTGGATGTAATATTTACCACCCCCTTAAGTATGTAATCCTCGCCACCCCCAACCCCCACAAGTGGGGTTCACACATAAATTTACGAACTTTTTTTAAAAAATACCTTCAGCCCAAGCACCAAAATTGTTAAGAGCTTCCAATTTTTTTTAACAGCATAATTTTAGAAATACAGTGATTTCAAACTTCACTTTTAAAAGATTTACCAACTTTGATTTCGATCATTTGCTGGTCACGGACAAAGCTAATGGTTGACGACGCTGCGAGACAAAAGCATCTTTGCTCTAACAGTGCAAGAACTTCAGATCATGCAATCAAAAACTACTGAATTTCATTTGAATTTTAATGAATTACACTGCCCGCAGTTAAGTTTCAATGTTTTAAAACTTTTAATGAAATACAAGTTCTTTAAGTGGACTGGTTAGGATACTCGACAAAATGTTAGAAAAGCTTACAATGTTTCTTTGTATGGTGCTGTGTGCACGGTCACAGTTAGGTTATTTTGTTCATAGGGTCAAATTCTTTGACACTATGCAAGCCAAAGAAAAGATAAGGCGGTTCTAAGATAGTTCAAACAGTTCAGGGTAAAACTGTTAATGAGCCATGCATTCTCTGTGAACAAATATTCGCCTATGCAATTATACCCACGAACAATTAAGTTTATTAATAACCTATTTCTATCTTCAAATATTTACGACTATTCTACACATCACAACAACCGAAAATGACCCAATTAGCCAATACATACCATAATACTCTTTGCTTGTTCTGCCAAAATTTTGCATAGGTATTGTTTACAGTTTCTCTTGCGATCAATTTAAAATAAAAACAATTCTTACGCAAGATTTTGGAAGGACAAGCAAAGAGTATTATGGTATTTATGGAATTGGCTAAGAGTGTAACATTACACTGTTCCTCTCATGCACAACTCCGGAACTCTACAAGGCGAGGTCGTTCATTATGTCCACGGAAGCTATCCAAAAAACACCCTGGAAACATCATCTCTGATTGAATGCAGAGAACAAGCTTTACAAAACTAAAGCTCAACAGAATTACGATATGAACAACGCATTTAGGATTTAGATCTAGTTTCCTATGGTTGGATTTGACAACACAACAGCAAGTGAAATAATCTACTACACACCAGCGCTTATATAACTCGATTAACACACAAAACGTCATGAACACTTCAAGTCCGTGCGTATAGCAGTAGTAACGGCAGTATAAACCGCTCGGTGATTGTATGATTTGGAGTAGCTAGTTGTATACAATTTTCTAAATATGGTAACAAAGGGAGTATTTTGAGCAAGCTTGTCAATCATGTTTTCTTTAAAAAGATGCCGAAAAATTAAACAAAAATACGCGGGGAAAGTGTTGGTAAGAGAGGGAAACATTTTTGTCATTTATGGGAAAGAGTTGTTTTAAAATTATGCTCAATTTAGATACAAATTTCCGGAGATTTTTTATATTACAGACAGTTACTTGATAAGGGCGGGAGAATGACATTTGTAATTTTTTACTTGAATGTCACAATACTTGGGCAAATTTAATTATGAAGCCATTGTTCTTTTTACGAGCCAGCGATACTATACATATTTAGCACTGATAACGTTCGGTAGTATAGCCCGCGCTCTTTCATTTGCACGACAATCACAATGACGGACGAAATAGTCGAAGAGGAACACAGAGAAGATAGAGTAAATTCTGTTTTATCTCGATTAAAACAATAAAAAAAACAATTGATATTTTCTAAATATTCAAGACATGAAGAGCAATTATAGAAATAAATTAGAGTTTTTCTTGAGACCTTATATATTGGTGTAGAGATCCATTTGAAAAGAACAGAAAAACCCTTCTTATAAACTTTGCCGATTTAAACAACAGCGTATATGCTATAAAGACATTGAATTTTTTTTAGTAATTAGAAGTAGTCGCCAAAGCCTGGTTCACACTAATTAAAAACAATTTGAGATTAAAGCAGCCGACAAATTAAGGATAATGAGTCTCGACAAAATATTTTGGTTCTTATAAAAAAGCGCCTAGCCCTATACAAGATGAAAAAAAACACCAACAAATGGAAACATTTGTCCGCTTCGACAACTTTAGCTACGTATTTTTTAATACGAATTGTGTTTGACATTTGTGAAAAGTCAAATAATATAAATAACACCAAGTTATATGTTTGCTCTCCCACGGTTTCGATATGCATGATAAAAAATAAACATTTATCATTTTAAATGAATACAATGAAATACAGATATTTTCATCACAATTTTATATCTTAACTTATTTTACCTAATTCCCTATTTTGTAGTTTGCTTTGTTTTTTTAATAAACTTGAAACATGAACTTGAAACTATTTCTTAATCCTTTTTTATAACAAAGTTAAAATTTTCTATAACAAAAGTTTTTTGTAATCTTTAACGTAAATGTATGTTATGTAAATATATTCAATGGTTAACATCGGCTCCTTAATGTGACATATGTTTTGATATTGGCAAAATTATAAAGCAAACCGTCACAATTAATACCATTTTAAGTGATTAAGCTTAAACGATTCAGTTTTCTGATGAAAGAAACAAAAACGATTGCATGTTTAATCGCAAAGAAAAAAGTTCATTTGGGGCAAAGGCTGATTTATAGCCGTAATATTTCCACATATGCTAGAATGGCGCAGCACATGTATTACGGCATAATTCGGAAAAAACAGAGGCAGCTGAAACAATATTTTCAACCGACTATATTACTTAAAATTTAGCAAAAAAACTTGCTTCTTGTAATTCTAAAATTGCTATTTTTATATATGTGCTCTTTTGCCTAGCATGTTTGTCCGGGTCACGTGGGGGAAGTACTAGATTTTAAGTAAAGCTGCATGCATGCACTGCCCTATTTACTAGAAACTTTTTAGACAGAAGACGCCAGAATATTTAATTTATAAACAATTTTATTGGTATCCTGCTTATTTGATTGAAGCACCTGGCAACTGGCCAGAGTTAATCATTTTTAGCAGAAGGTAAAAGCTCTATAAGCGTCAAAGCACAATTTTCGTTCAGTGGTCACGACACGGTTATAGAAATAGAAACAAGTTGTTAAACAGGCAAAAAAAACAAAGTCAAAGAATGAACGCATCTTTTAACTGTTCAGAAAGCACTGACTCTTTCATTGGCCAAACTGCCGTTTGCAATAATAACGTTGGACCTAGCAGCAAAGCCGAAATTACTAAAGCTCATATCATTGCTCTGACCGCAGTGAATGGAATCTTCAGTCTTGTCGGGTCTTTAGGAAACCTGTTAGTGTGTGTGACGATCATCAAGAATCCAAGACTACACATTGGAACGAATTTCTTGATTTTAAACCTTTCTATTGGAGACATGCTAATTTGCCTCTTGGTTCAACCGATGTACATTTCTGCCATCAATATGAATCAGGTTCCTTTGTATTATCCGCGTATTTATCGATTCATGGCAGAAATTTCGACATACGTGTCATTTCATACGCTGTTTTGCATTGCTTCTAAACGTCTTCTTTCGCTGTCTTGCCCTTTCGACTCTCCAGTCATTTTCACGAAAAAACATTTCCTCGTCATGTTCTTTACCATATGGACGGTATCAATTCTGATGGGAACCCTAAGTCCAACGATTTCCTTGGCTAGGGAAATCCTCCGCTATTACAAGTACATTTTCAACTTTGTCTTCCTTGGTATTTACGTAAGAATATTCATGATTGCCAACCGACATTTCAAGAAACTCAGCAACCTGCGGAAATCGGTGATGTTTAATCATACGGTTGCGAAACTGAAAAGAGAGAACGTTTCCATACGCACAACGGCTCTCATCGTTGGCGCCTTTATTGCAAGCTATCTTCCTTTCACAATTCTAAAACTGGCGGGAATTCAACCCAGTACAAGCGAAACACGAGCAGGCTACAAGTGGGCTGTGACACTTATTTACTGTAGCTCAAGCTACAATCCCTTTATTTACTTCATACGCAGTGATAGCTTTAGAAATAGCTTGAAAAGAACAATATCTATTAGTTAACGAATCAATAAACATTATGACACCGACGTTTATGGTAAAATTACGCTATTATAAGATCAGAACAACTTTAAAACATCAAAAAATATTCAAATAACAAATTCTTACTTTTATAATTCAAATATTCTGAATTCATTTCGTAGACATGAACAACAAATAGTAAAATATTATGGGTATTATTTCGTGTAAAAGACAGAGAATTTGACAAGGTTTGTGATTGGCCAAAACAAGGTTGGGGTAACCTTAATCTTACTTTTGATTGGTTCAAAAATCTGTCCTCTACACGAACTAAAAGCCAATTTTTAAGAATATAGACCGTAAATAAACCAAAGTCGATAACTTGTGTTCGATATTTCTGTCAGTGTATATACAGCAATGTAGCCGGTTGTTTGATTAATGTGTTGGCAATTGGGGCTTGGATCCAACCGTCCCCATTTTTCCCAAAAGCCCAAAAAAATGTGATACCGTTCAATATCAATTTCGACTCAGCACCCGGATTTCCCTATCTTCATGGAGAAAATATATAAACAAGAAAAAATTTCACAACATGTCGGTTTTTTAATTCATGACAATGAACAATTAAAGTATTTTGACTACTATATGACCAAAAAAGACTGATTTCCTGGCGCTTTTTACCCTTGCTAATCAAAATTGAAAAAAAAAATCTTCTATCTTTTAGCATTAAATTACCTACCTTAAACCTTAGCGTTTAAACACATGGCGTGATACAATCTCATTTTAGTAAACTACAAAAACAGCTTTGTTTTTTATTTTCACTTTTATTTTCAACCGCGACCAGCACGAATTGACTTTGATAAAATCCGTGCCCCAACAAATCAATATGGTTTGGTTTTATTTTATGTGCCTTTCAATTAGCGTGTCTTTGTATCCATAAAGAGAGTTATGTTTTCAGTGCCTTCAGCAGTATAGATGCTTTTTTTGAGAGCTAGTGAAGTTTGCTGAGGCTCACTGTTGTTCAGTCTTATGTGTTTCAGACTCAATTTATTTCTAATTTTAATAAGGACAAAAACCCGTCTGTCAGAATTCCAGTCTCTGATGATTTTATATCTTTAAGGTAAATAAAAATATAAATAAGAAATAAATGATTATTAACGCGTTCACTGGTTAGAAGATATATTTATATAGACGAGCTTTCGACTGCCAGTCTGTAGTCTTCGACGGATTGATTACAACGATAAAAAAGCTTATAGCTTTTCAGTTACATATGACAAAATAATCCTTGTTTCGCATCAAACACTTTTAAAAAAATAAATAAGAATAAGAATAAGACTAATAAAAATAATAATAATGACTTTATTTAGGTGTAAAGTCAAATTTAGCTGGCCAAAGAATTACGAATTGGGGACACCAATAATTTTTACCACTTGAAGGTTGATGGAGACCGTTCGCATGACAACAGACGAGCACTTACAGAGAGATCTATTTGACGTTCTTTTCCGAGAAGACGCAGAAGTCTAACCATTTTCTGTTACTCGGCAAAAAATGTAATGGACAGTCTTATCGATAGAACAGCTGCCTCAATAACTCAAAGAAAAGTTTGGGTCTAACCCAATAAGGACACCATAGGCGGTTATTTATATTGTTACTTATCTTAAGCGGTTTTACTGCCAATGGATATTTTTACGACAGTGTTGCGACAGTATTTCGCAGCTTGACAAAAAATACTTTTAAAGCTGACAAGCAAACCGCCTAAAACGTTACTTTTCAAGTGTTATATAAGGACTGATGTGGTCTTTTTTTGTGTAGACACAGATGCTAAGGTGTTTCCGGACATGATTTACCTTCAACGACTTCATAATTCTACTTTCTAAACATATGCAGTTGTTGAATGCATTATTACTGCCGCCTGGTTAGCCCAGTTGGTAAGGCGCCAGTCTGTTGTGCGGGAGGTCTCGGGTTCGATTCCCGGCCGGACCAA
>JAOTRI020122729.1:0-12007 GCA_028564885.2 Zoanthus sanctaehelenae
AAATCGATACGAGGTGTCACGTGACTAACATTTACGTGTCATCGCACATACAGGCAATACCCAGTCCCCCAGGTTTTTATTAAAGAAAAAACAAGAGTTTTTATATGGCCAGTCTCCCCCACAAAAGCCTAATTATCCTACATTTGTTTTGGTGTACTCCCGCCTTTAATTTTATAAAAGGTTTTTAAGATTTTCTCTATTCTTTTTAGTTGCTGTGACATATTAATTTAAAACACGTCTTTTAAAGTGAATTCTGACATGCCCAACCTTTATCAACGATTGATAAAAAAAACTTTGAAAATAAATTCGATTTTTATCAAAAAGTTTGTAACATTTGTTTTGCTGCAATATTAATTATAATTATAAATTATCCGTTCTAATTTATATCTTTGCAAAATAAATTGTTTATATTTGCAAATGACATGCTTACTACTTATTTGATGGGCATGTTTTGGAGTTTGAAGTGAAGGGGAAGAGGAAGCGAGGACGACCAAGGAAGACATGGAACATGCAAGTGAAGTAGAAGAAATGCAAAAGTGTTGGTTTGAAAAAGGAAGATGCATTGAATCAAGTGAGAAGGAGAGTGGGAGTTGGAGAGATTCCTGCCAGAGTGGCTACTGATTCGGCCACCCCCGTTTACTGGGATAAACCAGGATCAAAATTTGATTGATGATGATTAACAAGAGATCAGAGGTCAGAGGTTTACGTCATTCCATTGGCTCATGTAATCATGGCAAAAGTCAAACCAATAGTGTGACTAATACTAATTATTATCAATGTACGCGGCCAAATAGAAAATCGGCCTCGTCAACACACATGCTTAGCAGGCCGCAAAAGACTGACAGCGGGTTGATAATGCTAATGTAGGTTTTAATCAATTAGAGTAAGCCTAGTGTTGACGCGGGAAAACCTTTCATTTGAAAAACTCCGGTTTTAAACTGCAGTTTTTTCAGTCGTCGAGTCGTTGCCGAGCGAAAACTGAACTAATGGACGAAATTAGCAGTCAAAACTCAGATTTTGGACCAGAAGATTTGGACAATTGGAAGCAAAGGTCGGGCGGAAAATACAAATAGAGCCACTTTGTGGGGGATCAAAAAAATTGAGAAATGGTGCGACAAACGAAAGATGAAAGTTGACTTCAATTTTGTAACACCGGTTGAGCTGCAGAATCATTTTCTCTTTTTAGCCCAGCCATATCCAAAGTGCACTCAGCACATTCAGATCGGAACTATGCATGAACGTCTATCATTGGGCATTCCCTTCTCAACCTACTGATCACTCCGACTGCAAACCTACCAAGCGCCGTCGGATAATTATCGAAAGTGACAGTGATTAGAATTGAGTTTCCGTTAACTTTGTCATAATTCTGTTACGAGCACAGACATTTTTAAGGTTAACTTTTTGATATGCCTATTATTTATAGACGATTTTAGCATTTTTTCGGTTATTTTAAATAAGTTCACTGGACTGAGTTGATTCTTTAACAGCTTGTTCAATCAGCACTTACATGATGAGTGAAGTGACTTTGAATTCGTTATTCACTTAGCTTGCAATTGTATTATTAAAACTCGTATTCTTGATATCATAATTTAGCATTGTTTATTGATAATAATGTTTGATAATGACATGACGTTTTACGGGACTATTGTTTATTTGTGCCCGCGTAGTGTCATTTGCGGCCTTCAAAAAGTCATGTTATATTATTCCCTTATTGAAAGAACATCAATTAATTAACAATCATACCAAATTTGAAGCCGAATAGAGAAGGCATATTGAGAATCATGGGGGAGTGGGAGGGAGCGAGGGGCTCAACGAACTTCTCTCTCAACCATATTTAAAAGAGCTTTAAAAATATGAAATTTTAAAACTACGTACGTTGAATATATATAATATATTTAAAAGCATTGTAAAGTTTTGACGGTGTCACAGCGTCATTCCCAAATTCTATCTAAAAATGAGAGAAATTTTAACCCTCCTATAACAAGCGTTATTGGATTTAATATAAATAATTTAGCTTTGACCGAGTCTCCTTTGGTCACAAGAATAAATTTCAAATTCCTTATTTTCAAAAAGTAAACAGTCAAATTTGGATTGGCACCTTTTTCAAAATTGAAAAGTTCCGGCTGAAGCTTTAAAAATGTATTGACAAACGCTCGTGAGTCGTGACGTGCACATATAACAATGAAGTGACATCAGAGACAAATTAGTCCTAGCCCGCGTTGAAAGTGCATATGGCACTCTATTCTTGGGTTTTGCCCAATCATGAGAGATGCAAAAACAAAAGACAAAGGGGCCATGTAGGTGCCCTAAATAAAAACAAAAAATTATCAAAATCGTGACGTCACAAAACGTTTATTTTTGAAATTACTAATTTGGTTGTAGTATTAAGAGAGATCAAGATAAAAAAATACCTATATACCAAAGTTTAGCACTTGGCCACCCATCAGTGATGAGATATTACTACAGTTATGTTCCAATGACTCTATATACAGTTCCTTATGAAATTAGCTTGGTTAATAATATTATGAACCAATCTATTTTTAGAAGGATTTGTAAGGAATCATTGGAGAATATCTCTGAAAATATCTTGCCGACAATTGCACAAACAGCCTGATTTTTTTCGCAAGAATACATTTTGAGTCTCAGATGATTTTGACAAATGCCACAAGCTCACAAATATTAACTTTTGGACGTCACACTTTGCCACTCTATTGATACGATGTATAAGAGAACCATGCAGTACATGTTACTAACATGTTTACATTTAGGGCAAATGTTGTTCACGACAGCCAAGTATTGTCCTTTATTAGGATTTCCACCACTAACGACCCCATTCCATAACCAAGAGATGTTTTGTTACTCTCAGGTCCAGCTGCAATTGTGATTCATTGCTGCTCTCCAACAAAAGGTATTCTGGGACCCAATGTGCACTTTCCACCGCCGTCATAGTTTCCATAATTCATAATACGTACCCTGTATTGACTTCAAAAAAAAAGAGCAGACAACATCTTTTGTTTTAATTTTCTTTCGTTCTCTTATAGCATGGTTAACTTTAGGAGACACACTGAACGTGCATCTGCATCACTACAAGCTCTTTCTTGCCATTAACAAAGTAACTATACCAGCTTTAATGTTCGGTTTCTTCAGCGCTAAGAAGTTACTGAGAACCTTTAGGAGAGCTTAACCATGCAATAAGAACAAAAACAGCAACGAGAACAGGATGTGACTTAACAATCAAGGTTTAAGTATACATCTCTTTTATTTTATTGACTGATAAAACTTAATAAAATATCACATCAGTATATATACAATTTTTATATATGTAATACATCGTACATAATTCTTTAAATATTAATGAAAAATAGTAAATAATCTCATGATATGATATGCAACAAACAAATAAATAAATTTAAAACCACTCACCCTTCTCTTTCAAGAATTCAATTAGTTCCTCTTTAAACTTTGTCAGATCCTCTATATCAGTAATAGCCCAGGTAATTTGTTCCAAAAGTTTATCCACCATAGAAAGCAGCTATTTCAGTTGCTTGTTGATTTAGCTTAGTTTTAAGAAATTATTTCTAGGGCAACACGAACGTTGGAACGAAACATCTCTACAGGGTAAGAAACATCCGCGGGCTGGGTACAAAACCTCTTGGGTACGAAACGTCTTATAACCAAAATATCTTGCTGGATAAGGCCAGGCCGATTGCGGATTTCCATTGTGGACAAACACGATCGATGGTTGCTGTTTGCAAAGGAAGGAAAAAAGGAAATTTGCCGTGTTCGCAGTGTTTTCGACCTACTTTCAAAACAATACGTATACTCTGCTCGCACGAAAGAATGCACGCGTTGCTATTTTCGTCTCGTTTCAGTCAGTTTACATGACACTATAATAAAACCTCATCCAAGAACAAGAATTTCAAACCCAAACTAAGTCTTCTGGAATGACATTAATTTCGTCTCGGGATCATATAAACGAATGCAGTGAAACATGGTCTTCTGTTTGGAATATTTAATGGTGGAATGAACTCGTTCTGAATTGAATGAATCTCCGTATCCGGTATCATGTAGACAGCCCCTAAAAGATTAAATAAAATGATGGATTTTGTCAATTGAAAAACACCAAATAGAAATCTTCTGAACTTACTGCAGAAAGAATATGTTTATTATTTAACATTACTTGCAGTTGAAACTCAGATACTTTAAATGCCCAAGGAAAATTGAAATTAACTGAAGTTATCGCGGATTTGAATGTTAGACGTTTTTCTTATGAACAAAAAGACCAGGAATAAATGATTAAAGAGCCAGTCTAATTTATGCTACTTACAAAAAAGCATTTATTTAACACAAAGTTAACATATTTGAAACTGCTTTATATTAATAAATTTATATATTTTCATCTTTTTATTTTTTGGTAAATATTGCAACTACTACAATGGTGCTTTTTTAAAAAACTTTCATTTGAAAGATAAAAAAAATGACAAAGTCTAAACGAGACTTGAATTAATCAATTTTTGATCTGTGACTGTGTGGCACTTTGTGTGAACTAACATGCAGTATAATGATGAATGTATTGAAGACTCTAATGACAATACAGTAACGCCAGCTGGTCGTTGGTGAAACCAACTAATCGCCTCCCATTCAAATATTAATTATTGTATTCAGTGATGGTCATTGTGAGATATCACCAGATGCTGCCTTACAATGTATTTTTTTAAAACTATAGTGGAAAAACAGAAAAAACATTACTCGAAGAAGCTGTCAAAACACTCCGCCTACATGCGACTTAAATTGTGTTCCCTAACAGCAGTTTTGTTCTTCGAAACTCTCATTCATGTTTCTTTAAATACAACTACATAGAAACACGTGGAACATGATTTTTTTTGTTTGAGAATGGCAATCATCTGATATTAAATGTTGTTTGTATTACCTAGATCTTAAAAAACCTCGGTTCTAAGGTCAACAGGGAGTAAAATTAAGGATACTGTCATTTGAACAAAGCAAAAGCAAAAACAAAGCAAAACAAACAAAACGATTTCTTGGGCATAAATAGTATATTTGCTATCGAAAAGCCATAGCTTTGAATTAACTGAAGTTGAAAGGCACAAATACTTTTAAAATTCAAATCAGTCTGGTTAAAGTTTCAGTTTTTTTACAATAACGTTACCAGTAGCTAAAAGACAATCTCATTGCCGTCCGAGCAACTGGTAACTCTATTGACCAGTTTACTAACCTTAATAACGTTAACAAGGTAAAAATTTATTCATTTCGTTTGACGATTCGAATGAGAAATTGCACGTCACGTTAAAGCGCCAGGCTGAACGAACGCACGGAACAAAACTTGGTTCAATAAAAGTTCAAGTACAGGATTAAGAATTTCTTTCCAAGATAACAACAATGAATTATAGATTAAATGTTGTTGTGAAGCAGCAGTTATAACTTGCCAGTTTGAATTTGTAACAGTGATGATAAATATTTAGGCAATAAATTCTTAGTTTTAACGTTTTAAGTTTTTTTTATAGCAGATCCAAGATGCTCAAACTAGCAAGGATAAACACATTGGCTGTACTATGTCTCCTTGAGGTATACAAAAGATATATTACCAGCTTGTATCAATTAAAACTTAATATAAATGGTTAAGTAGATATATTTATTAATATATCATCCATTTATTTCTGTTTTGGTTGCTCCCATAAATGCATACGTAGACATATCGCTTATATATCAAAGGAGATTAGTAGATGTAGAAAAATGCACGTGTCATTTTTTTTATTTAGCTTTATTTTTATATTCCATATTTTTCGTGCATGAAAATACATATGATAGCATCAAATGTGTTAGTAGCTAACTTGAAGCCACGATATAGGGCACTATGATCACGTTGGTAGTGGGCTTTACCCCTAAACCTACCATAAAAAAAAGTGAGCCTTTTTCAGGCCTCATCAGCATGGCATAGCTAGCAAACATGCTCATGCAGGTTCCCAGATACAACATATGTTGTAGTAAAAGCGCAATGGTGTTTGGGATATGGCTATGAAGATAAACAAAACCTGCGCCTGTTTACTAGCCTTGCTATGCTGATGAGTCCTGAAAAAGCCGCCACTATTTTTCATGGTAGGTCTATGGGTAAAACCCACTACCTACATGGCCATAGTGCCCTATATCGTAGCTTCAAGTTATCTACTAGCACATTTGTGCTATCTACAGTTGATGTTTATCTTCATAGCCATATCCCATAAGCATTACGCTTTTACTACTAGATATGATAGCAATTGAGTTTCAACACACCTGAGAAAGTTGAAAATAAATCGAAAGTATTCCAATGACAAAAGCAAGTTATTTTAAACAATAAGAATAAAAAAACAATTAGCTATAGCTCTTAAAATTAAAGGATATTCCTTCTTCAGTGTGTTTTTTCAATTTCCTAAATCAAGCATTTTAATGAATCTTTCTTATTGATTCTTGTGAGATTAGTAATCATTTCACTAGTTTATAAGAGTTGTATTCATATACTGTAGCATTAACTGGACATGTTAGAGTATGGATTTTATAAGAACCTATTAAACCTAATATTCTAAGTTTGGTTTGTTCTGTTGTTTTTGGTAAACAATGATAATCATTGTTTACTTTTAATGACTGAAAATTTAAAAATCAATTGACATAACATTTTTTAAAGCAACAGTATTGTGTATTCAATAACGTATGTATGATTATAGAAATATAAAAGCCTGGTTTTTTTTAAACACCTCCTCTTAAGACACCGTGCTGCAGAATAAGTTTACATCAAGTACAGTTTATTTAAGTCCCTAGCGGTTTAAATTAAAAATATGCCCGCACGCTTTATACATTGCTCTACCAATACAATCGATATTAAACCTTGAAGACAACTTTTATTAAGGAACCGTAAAATTTTTTTTTCTTTTATTCTAATGACGAATAACTTGTAAATTTTAAAATTTTAAAGGGTTTGAAAAGATACTCAAAAATCGAGGTCATCAACTAATTTTCCGCATTTTTACTGAGAGTTAATCACTAAATAACTTGGTTTATTTTAAGATTGTGGCGGGAAATACTTACACGCTCAATGAAGTCAAACAGCTTTACCTGCGATACAAAGACGGCGGTGAATCGTCGGGTGACGTACGTATTCTCATTCTTGCTTTACCATTGTATACCGACAACAGTCAGTCGTTCAATCCTGTCATTCACTCAAATGTTTATACGTATCGAAAAGTGATTATTTTAAATTCGCTTTCTTAATATGTTTATTTCCAAATAAGGAAAAAAACTTTATATGAATACAAAGAAACACGTTAAAATTAGGCCTAGGCCTACTATTTGGTGACAACTAAGCTTGAATCAGTTGTACTGGGAACTTTTGAGCAACTTATGGCATTTCACTCTTTTCGATTCTCTCCTTGTTGCTCATATGATGAGCGTTGTCCCGCCCCCAACCCTGGGAAAAGACCATAGGAACGAAGTAGTCTCAATCTTAAGTGCTGCTCAAACAAGTGCGGGCAGAACTCGGCCTCCTGCACGGTGGGCTAGCTTCATGACAACTATATAGGTCAAGCAGACAGTTATGAGGAAAAATTGGTTGCTAACCAATTGCAAGGTAATAAAGGGTTATTTTGAGAAACAAGATTTGACTGTTTTGATTGACCGAGATCGTGAAATAAACATCTTCAAAACTTCAATTTTCCGAGAAAAATAATTTTGAGGTAGCCCGTAAATTATTTTTTTCCTATTTCTACTGCTCGATGACTCGCTAAACGAGAAAAGCTGCATCTTTTTGGCTTGTGAACCGGCTTTTTTAATTCTCGAAAAATGTGGTTTATACACTGCTCCCCCCCCCCTCCCCCTTCCTTTATCACTTTGAAACAATGTTACCAATCTAGATGTGTTATTCATTGAGTTATTCTTTAAAAAAGATATATATAATGTATATATATGAAAAAGTATACATTAAAGGGGAATTTTACATATCGAAAATATAACCCTGATGATGCCTATGATAGATTGATGTGTAAACAATGAATTAGATTAAAAAAATTGATTTTTGTTTAGCATAAATATTTGCTAGCCGGCCATGTTCATGATAGCCTAAGAGGTCTAAAAGCTGCTTTTTATAGCTGTTAATAATAATGACTTGTTTAGAAGGCAACTTATCTTATATAGCCGGCAAAAGGCCTACTAATTATTTGTAGACACCATCTTAACCAATCTAGGGTGGACGGAGACCTTCACATAACAGACACACACTTACATAAACACACGGTTTAACGTCCTTACCCGAGATGACGCGAAATTCTAACTATTTACTGATGTAATAACAAAGACAGTGTTTATACTGCAGGGAATCGAACCCGAGCATCCTCCACGATAGACTGCAAGGCATCTTACCACCTTGTAAGGTTCAGACTTACCATTTCTATGAAAAAACAAAATTTGGGGTTAAGTCGACTTCAAATAATTGTGGAATGTGGCTCAAAAGTACAAGTATAGGAACTGTACTTACAAGTTAGTAGCAAATTTGAAGCCACTAACTAAGTGTGCCACATTGCATAATTTCACTATTTAGTATTGGTATACTTCAACAAGATTTAAAGATTTAAGTTGAATGTATACTTAAACCTTCGTTGTTAAGTGAACTCCTGTTCTCGTTTCTGTTTTTGTTCTATTTGCATGGTTAAGCTCTCCTAAAGGTTTTTCTATATCTTCTTGGCGCTGAAGAAACCGAACATTAAAGCAGGCATAATTGCTTTGTTAATGGCCAAAAAAAGAGCGTGTAGTGATGCAGATACACGTTCAGTGTACGGGTTACTATACATTAATTACTTTTGACTCCTAAAATTAACCATGCTATTAAAGAAAGAAAAAACCCTGAAACGGAAAATGTTATCTACTCTTTTACATTGAATTCAATACAGGGTACGTATTATGGAAACTATGGCGGTGGTGGAAAGTGCACATTGGATCCCAGAGTACCTTTTGTTGGAGAGCAGCAATGGATCACAGTCGCAGCTGGGCCTGACAACTACAAAAAATCTCTTGGTTGTGGAATGTGTTTGAAAATCAAGGGGGATGGGGTCGGAAGTGGAGGAAGTCCCATTAAAGGACAATACCTGGCTGTCGTGAACAACATTTGCCCTGAGTGTAAAGATGGTAACATATAATTCTCTTAAACATCTCATCTACACTGTTTCTAAGTAACATGTTTTTTGGAAAAATTGTTACCTTCAAAGCAGGTAAAACCCTCAGTAGTTGTGTTCTTCCTGACGCAATGTCAGTCGTGCCCTAAAATAAAAAGAATTTTTATTTTTGTTTGTTTAGGACACCAGAATGGCTTACTTGTCACTTGTTTTTGCACCTCTTTGATCTGCGTGAAACCCAAGAATACGTTGCCATAGTTGCGCACTTTCAACGCCGGCTCAGACTGATTTGCCTCTGACGTTGCATTGCATGTTATGTGCACGTCTCACGAGCGTTTATCAATACATTTAACTATACTATACTAGTTAATTTGGAATGTTTATTATTGATGAATGATTCAATTGACATTTGGCTAACCTAGCAAGAAATTGTTTCGGCAACCATGTGGTTAATAAAATGTACACTCCCTGAGATTCTTGTACAAGTATTTAGAGTTTCACTGAGTGCTAACCGGAAAGCAGCTAACTTGAAAGACGACAAGAAAACCAAAACCGTTTTATAGACTTGATTTGGATAACGTGTAAAAGTAAGTTTATTTATAAATGGTCTACACTAGCAGAAGATTTTCAAAACATTTGATAAGAAACACGACTTTTTCTAATGCAAACATGTTTCGGCAGTGCAGTCGTCAGTGCAACTAACTGTATATTGATAACTGAGAAGAATATCATTATATAAACTCTTTTTTTGGCCATCGAAGTTTTATCAAAACAGAACACAAATAGAGCATATAAACAATTTCATACGCATTTTACCTGACGTTTCGTTTGCTACTTTACTGAAACATTTTCAAGTGACCGTTAATTTTAAAAAAGTGGTTCTTATAAAAGAAGCATGAACTAGAAGATTTCACGCAACAATTTTTGCGTGAATTTGCTTGAAGTTATTGTTAGTTATATATAGATAATTTCATGAGATCCAATTATGTTATTCCTAAATAAACTTAAGTAAAATTCCTATTTGTGTTTATCTCACGATAACGTGGAATCCTTCTCTCGATTACCAAGCATCAAAGCAAAAGTTTACGTTGTGCTTGTTGATGCATGGAGTCTTTAGTTTAAAGAGTCATGAAGACGTTATTTTGATTTGTTGAAAAATTCTTATTCACAAAACTAATTTACATCACAAGGGAAAATACAATAGCCCTTACAACTTTTGCTGTTCATTTGCGCAAAATGTAGACTCATAACGTCGATCAGCTGATTAAACAATAATGCGAATAAGCATTCATTAGCACTATTATAAGCTTCAATAACGCGCAAAAACATTCAAGTACGCAAGTTGCATATGTATTGATATTCAATAACATCAACAGACAAACAATTGCACCTTTGGGCAATCAAGGATAACGAATGTAATTTCAATATCGCCTAATGCTAGTCATCAACACCAGAAGACAATCAATTGCATTAATTGACAATGACACATTAAAGACACTGAATTAGAACATTTCCACACAGAAGCACAATCAATCGCGCCTTTATACAGTCATTCGATAGAAATAAAAAGTATATTTTGTTAAACAAAGAACAATGGCTAAACAGGAATTACAAATGGCGTTAACAACAAAAAATCTCAAAAGAATTCAAGAATAGATGAATAAGTGCCCCGGACTATATTCAAAATTTAGGTCCGCAATAAATCCTTAAATAGGTGAATGAAATAACGGTCATTACAAGACAACTATTAAATATCTCAACGTTTTTTAAAGATTAACGCAAGAAGGTCGACAAAAAGTTATATGGCATTTTTTCAAGCGAAGAAAAAATCATCTATTGCGCATATATTAACATTTCAGAGTTCAAAGAAGTTCTCAATTCTATGTTCAAAGTTTAACCTTGTTTGTCAAACTTTGATTTAATTTTAACAGAGTGAAAAAATATACGTAAATAACAAAGTTTCTGTTTTTGAAATAAATTTTGAATTTCTGCTATTTGCAATTTTTGCAGGAAGTCTTGACTTCGGTGTAACAGGAGATGGCAGATGGCATATCAGCTCAATAGCTATTCCTTGTCCTGTAAATGGAAACATTCAGTTTAAGTTTCAAGGAAGCAACCCTTGGTATCTGAAATTACAAGTGGCAAACGCCGTGTGAGTATTCTTAATAGTTATTACACGAATGCGCGTTGAATACCATGGATTGAAAATGTCTCGCAATGTGATCGGTTGTTGACGCATAATGATAGATCAAGATTTTCTTTTATTACATAGCTATGTCTCAGAAGGACTGGAAACAAACAAATTCATGAATTTGATTGGCTAAAATCGATCTTGACCGCTGTCTAAATTTTCCCATCTAGACTGGCATCTAGACCGCGTAGGAAAGGAAAAAAAATATTTATGCTTTTGTTTTTTTGCTTTCTTGTTTGGCTATATAGTAAACATCTTATTAACCGAGCGGTCAGTCTGTATGGGAGAATCCATACAGACCTCAGCTCCCGCTCGGTTTAGGTCTTCATCCACACAAGAATACAATTTTATTTTAAATCAAAATTTGGAAGAAACTAATGGTATATTCCAACTACCTAGTGCAAAACATAACCAACAAACTAATGTTGGGGTCTATTGTTGCGATAGCAACAGAGCAGCCTGTGAAATGTGACTGAAAAAGTGCCTTCACGCCAAAAATAACTGAGCCAAGACATTAATTTCTGCTGACTTGGAAATATTTTTTGCACGTTGTTTGTATATTGATCTATGCTGTGAACCTAAGTTTATGAAGTAAATCATTTTATTTGATGAGTAAAAAATATTTAAAGTTAAGAATTTGAAAAAATACAGTTTTTTTGCCCCA
>JAOTRI020122740.1:0-12005 GCA_028564885.2 Zoanthus sanctaehelenae
ATCAAAAGAACTAAAGATTCAGATCATCTGATAAGAGTTTTTTAAGTCGCATATAATTAGAGAAAATTAAGACTTGAGATTTGAATCGCCATAGATTTTCACTTCAGAATTTATGTCATTTTGATTTTAAATTGAAGCAAAAGAATACATTTTAAAGTCATTCAAGAAAACAACGATCCAATTCAAGTCTTTTCTTCAGTGTCTAGTTTGTGCATGGATCACTTCTTAATTCGTGTTCAATTTTACATTTTTCGAAAACTAAAAAGAGAACAAAGACTAATAATACCTTGTGAGTAACGGATCCTGTAACTGCATCCAACCTCACAATGTACTCCACTTCTTCCGGCGAAGAATCACATTCCTCCAACTGCTGTTGGTTAAAAGGTTGCTTTGCTGGATCTGGGTCAGGATTCTGGATGATGGAAAATATTCCTTAAAGTAGCACTATGAATAAAATTCACATTTTTCCTATTGCAACTGAAGCCTTATTAAAATATAAACAAGTAACCTGTATGAGAAGAAAAATGTTTTTCAGAGATAATGGAGTTTTTAAAATACGAAAACTAGCTAAATGACGCAGCATTTTCTCAACTAAATTTTGATCAACTAAAGTATGACAAAAAAGATATATCAGCCAAATTATATCAGGAACGCTTCATTCTTTGCAGTAAAATTCACTGAACTAGATGTACCACTGAGATGTACTCCACATTGAGCTTAAAAGTATTGTTACCAATTGCGTAGTGGAAAAAACTGATCAGGTACTTTGAGAAAATGATGTACAGATCTTAATAAGACGTGTTAAGTGTTTTGGAAAATTAACAACATTGCAACATAGATTTTTTTGAAATTTTATCACTTCAAAACTCCCTCTCAATTTGTTAATTAAGCAAACTTCTGAAGAAAATTAGCCTAAATTAAATGTTAGTTTTGAGATTGAAAAAAACATAACATTTAAAAACTATTCTTTGCTAATTACCAGCTTATTTGATGTGAGATGCTCCAGTCTCTCATGAATATCCTGTACTCTCTTTGCTTCCTCACCAAGAAGCTCATATCTGCCCCGCTCATTCCCAGTAACCACTGTGCTCCAATGATGCTCTGAACTGAGCTTTTGAAGTGTCACCTCCAATCTGTTGACATTAATCAATCAATCCAATAATATTGTGATCTGGATTTATCCCTGTAAATGGGAGTGGCCAAATTTACCCTGCTTTGGTAACAATTTATATATCAAGAAAGAAGCTCTTATTGACCAAGTTAGAGAAGCAAGGCTTTAAGAAGAAGATACTTAGAAGGACCTTCATAAAGATCTACAGATCCTAGTACGACAAGGTGCAGAAATACGCCGAGCATCAGTTAAGGAACTTACAAAGCCCTGAATTGTTTGACAGAGGTTACTTGATTGTATCCTTTTAAATGTTATATTTAGATGTGTATCTTTTAAGTTGCACACTTTCTTTTGATTATGAATTTGTTTTTCACACATGAATATGTTGTTTTTGTCGTTGTTGTTGTTTTGTGGCATATGCTGTGAATACTGGTTTTAACCCTTTAACTCGTAAACCCGGCCTAAACCGGCCTTAACATATGGAACCAAGTTAAAGAGTTAAATCTTTCATAAACAGAGAAACTATGTTTCGACTTTGGTTTTAAATCAAATTTTAGTAGTTTCAGTCTTTAAGTTTGGAAAGGCAGCGATGCAAGAATAAACTCGTCTGTCATTTCTGCGAAAGTCCTTAGTTGAAGGGCAAAAATAAGTATATCTTAAAGTTATTAAGTTTCTGTCAACAAGTACTAAAATTAAGTGTTGTTTCACCAGGAAACGAGGTGTTAACTTGAGTGTTTAGCCTAGGGATAGAGTTACTGGTAGATTAGATATTGCATGTAGTTTAATATTTTTTCAAAAGTGCTTTCAAAAGGCAGGAAAATGTCATTTCATACATTTAAAATTAATACAAATTTCCCTCTCACTGAACCCCCATTTCCTCACTGAATCCCCATTCCCTCACTGAACCCCCATTTCCTCACCGAACCCCCATTCCCTCACTGAACCCCCATTTCCTCACCGAATCCCCATTCCCTCACTGAACCCCCATTTCCTCACTGAAATCTCACTCTTTACTACATTCAAATGTTGAGAGGTCTGTCACAGTCTTGGATGAAGATAAAGATGGAGCTTAAAGCCACAGACATTCTTCAAAGACTCTCCAGCAAAAGGCTGAAACCACATGAATGAGATTTATTACTATAGAGAACAATCTATAAACATTTGAGAACCAACTTAAAAGATGTGGGTTCTCTTGCAACTGATTTATTGTAAAGACACTATAACCAAAGTGTGCAACCTTTCCGATGTACTGCAGATTCACTGATTTATTGCTTTTTACTGACAGAGAAACTAGCATTATGATAATGGCAGAAAAAATCAGCAATACAGTACATTAACCAATATGACAAATAGGCATCAAGTACCTTGTTCCTTCCATAATCCAAGTACTGCCGTCTGTGTCAATCTTTGTAAAAAGTGGCCCTTCAAGAAGTGCATTATTTAATATAGCCACCTTGAGGTAGTCAGCCTTGATAATACATGTAACATCATCCTTCGTAGTTCCATCAGGAAGTGTAAAAGTAACAGTTACATCACTGTGTCCCTGGGACCAAGAATATGCTGTGTTGGACTTTTTCTCTTCTTTCTCAACAATGGCAGCCATATTTTCCTCATGACTGTCATTCATGGATGCATCTTCTTTCGTCCTTGTTGATAAAGAATCCGTTTTTCTACCTAATATTAACAAGTTTCTCAGTCAGTTTCCACTGGCTTTAACTCTCTCAAGGACAATGCATATTAACAAGCAGTAATAGGCTGTGTTGTATCAGTAAGTTGCTGTCCATTGGCAACAAACAACAACCAGTTAATATATTGGGACAAGTTCAATAAATTACAAGAAAAATCAATGCAGATTCAAATGGGAAATTTTCTACAGAGTCTAAATGCATTGCCATACAAAATATTCAAAAGATTTTCTGAACCTTGCAAAACCAGCACAGCCGAAATACAACATCAAAAAATATGTGTCAACAATGTAAAAATAACAGAGGATTGTCAAAAAGATTTAAGAGTAAGGTGAGGCCCCCAAAAAACCCATTGTTAACCTGATCCAGGACATGGTTGGCACAGTTGGTAAGATCTCTGCTTTCCATGCACCAAGTCCCGAGTTCGATCCCAGCACTTTGCCGAGATTTGAATCTTTGTGTGGCCTTTTTTTCCGCCTAAGCCAACTCAGCTTTCCATCCTCCCGGGTAGGTAAATGAGTACTAGCATCTGCTGGGAGCTAACCTGCGATGGATTAGTGTCCCGTCCAGGGGGAGTAAAAAACTCTCATCCGCTTAACACTACAGAAACCGGAGATAAGCGCCAGCTCCATGGGCCACTTGGCTCGAAAGGATTTAGCTAGCTAGCTTCCTGTGGAGGGTAACATATGTGTTAGATTAAGGGTGTTTGATTTGATAAGTTGAGCCTTCCTGAATAAAAATGAAACAAAAGTTCACTGTTCAAAACACTTTTGATGATGATCACTCACTCCCCCTGGACAGGACAATGCTCCATTGCAGGTTAGCTGCCAGTTAACCTACTGCATTTACCAACCTTGTAAGGGTGGAGAGCCCGGTCAGATTTTGTAAATGAAAACCGTGAGCAAAGATTTTAACCTTGGCAAAGCCAGTGGGGAACAAACTGGGAACCGTGTTGCTGGAAGGCAAAGATATTATATAATAAACTCATATAGCAATACATATAAATTCCATAATTATGTTTTTATTTATACAAAGGAAAAAAACATTGGCCATAAATGCCTTGCTCAGCTTAAGATGGAAGGAAATTTGTTGTAAGTGCTAGTCAACATTTTTCTAATAAGGAGATTAATTTGATATCATGAAGCAATCCATTTATGCCCTTCTCCAATTAAAAATGAAGTGCAATAATTGGTTATGACAGTTATAGCAATTAGTGATTGTCCCTTCCCCCAAGGGGGGTACTCCCAGATATTGATTACTGTATATGGGTATATACTGCTATCCAGTTATGGTTTTCAGACCATTCAGAAGAGGGAAAGAATTCATGAAGTTTTGTCTAGATCAAGATATAGAATTTTTGCAACGTTAGCAAACTATTTAGTTAACGATTTATTAATCTTTGGGTGAGTATTTGTTTGACTTAATTTGGAGGTACGCAAATACATTTCAGATTTTCAGGCCTGACCTGTGTTCAAAATTCATATGGCAAGATCTTACTGTTTCCCCACAAACGGAATTCCTTTTTTGGTAGGCCATAATGTCCGGACAATTTTTTTTATCACAAATGAAAACAAATTAATGGCAACAATGAAAATAATTACTGTGTTGTGCTCCATAAATCGTGCCATAATGGCAAAGGTTTCGTTCAAGTTCAGTTGGAATATAAATCTGCATACCGCTTTTGTAAGTAACTTATCAGTGTTGTTACCTGTTACCTATCCGCCATGTGCCAGGTGGCACAAAGGGCCTCCACCGAAGCCATTTCTCCCTTTGAGCTGCAACTCCCTGCACCTCATCCCACGAACCCCATCCTCCTTCTTTCATCTCCCTCTCCACCGTCCTTCTCCACGTTGTCTTCGGTCTTCCCCTCTTTCTTTTTCCATCTGGTCTTCAACTTAGAACTGTTCATGTATCGCTTATTCTGTCCTGCCTTAGGATGTGGCCAATCAACTTCCATTTTCTTCTCTTTACTTATTGACTCACTGATAACATTTCCGCCTTGGCTAGTAACTCTTTAGTGGTGATGTGATCTCTGCCACTTGTTTTGAAATCATCACTTTTGGTTATTTTCCAAGTCTCACAACCATACACCAAGACAGGTGAAACCAGGGTCTTGTAAAATTTCATCTTCCTTTTCTTTGAGATGCTCTTTGAGTTCCAGACCCTATTTAGCCTAGCATAAGTCCCTCTTGCCTTTGA
Organism: Zoanthus sanctaehelenae; assembly: GCA_028564885.2. Classification (NCBI taxonomy): domain Eukaryota; kingdom Metazoa; phylum Cnidaria; class Anthozoa; order Zoantharia; family Zoanthidae; genus Zoanthus; species Zoanthus sanctaehelenae. Next base: position 4,996 of record JAOTRI020122740.1, read on the forward strand.
AAGCCTGTTCTGCAAGTCTTCCATCCAGCCCCCTTCTTTATTAACTTTGGCGCCAAGATAGGTAAACTCCTCCTCTTCTTTGATGTTTTATAATCATAATACTGATAGCTGCTTGATTCTTCGCATTGATTCGTATGACGTTGGTCTTGTCAAGGTTTATTTTAAGGCCGACTCTTTTGGCTTCCATGTCCATTCTTGAGGTTTTGTCTGCATTTGATTTCTCGACGAGGATAGTAAAGCTACGTCATCTGCAAAATCTAAGTCATCCAGTTTTGTTGTTAGTCTCCATCCTATGCCATTCTCTCCCTTTCCGACGGTTCTTCTCATTATCCAGCCCATTACTATCAGAAAGAGGAATCCTGACATATTGCACCCTTGTTTAACTCCGGTTTTAATATCAAACCATTCACCTCTTTCTCCTTGGTCTTCCACAGCGCACTGGAAGTTAGCATAAAACAGCTGTATTATCCTTATGATCTTCTCGGGGATGCCATACTTCTGCATGATAATCCATAGGCTGTCTCGGTGTACCAAGTCAAAAGCTTTTTCAAAGTTTATAAAGTTCTCGTTCACTTGTTCTATGATGTTCTTTAGAATGAAGACTTGCTCTGTTGTTCCCAGTCCTTGCCTATAACCAGCCTGCTTCTTCCTGAGACTATTGTCTACCCCATTCCTCACTCTGTCAATAACTATACGACCTAGAATTTTTCCAACAATAGAAAGTAACGTTATGGCTCTGGAGTTCTTACAATCTTTTAGGTTGCCCTTCTTTGGTAATTTGATTATTAACCCTTTTTTCCAGGCCTCTGAGATAACCTCGAACATCCATATCTTCAATAACAGCTCGTGTATCTTTATCGTTGAGAATTCAATGTCCGTCTTCAGTAGCTCGGCAGTGATGTTGTCAATGCTGGGTGCCTTCACACTTTTCAATTTCCTAACTGCCTCCTCTACTTCGCCTAGCGTTGGTTCAGTGTCTGCAATCTCTTCTATTACTTCTTGTAAATCGTGCTCTTCTTCTTCCTCGTCCATGACTGTTATTGGATTTTGTGGTGGTTTTCTGTTCAGTACTACTTTGAAGTGTTCCGTCCATCGAACTTGTATGTTCTTTTTATTGCTGAGGAGGTTTCCGTGCTTGTCCATCATCGAAGTGCTTTGACGACGACTCTGACTGCGATTATTGCTAAGTGTCTTTGTTAGCTTGTATAGTGTTTTCATGTGTTGACTTTGTGCAGCCTCTTCTGCCTGGCTGGCGATGTTGTTGAGCCATTTCCTTTTGTCGGACTTAATGCTCCTTTTCACCTCCTTGTTCTTCTCAGCATATTTTGCTCTTAATTGATTCTTTACCCTTTCTGAACGAGTGCTTAAGATTTTCTTGTTGATAGCGTCCCGTTGATTTACTAGCTGCCATGACTCTCCACTTATTCAAGGTTTCTTTTTCTTCCTCTGTTTACCTAAAACAGTATCTGCTACCTCGGTAAACGCTTTCCTCATGATCTCAAAACCTTTCTCCACCTCGTGTTGATCTTCTCGTAAATCTTCGCCTTCTTGTTGTAAGACCTGGTATCTATTCCTTAGAGTTACCCTAAATTCGTTCAGGGTATCTTCATTTCCCAACTTCGACGTGTCATATTTGCCTTGACCTGTTTCTTTTGCCTTGGGGGTCTCTTAAGCTTAAGTCTGATAGCTGTACAAACAAGATAGTGATCGCTACCCAAATCTGCAGACCTGTAGACTCTTGTATCTTCTACTGAGTTCCTGAAACACCTATTCAGTCAAGACATGATCGATCTGATTCCTGGTCCGTCCATCCGGTGAAATCCATGCCACTTTGTGAATATCTTTATGAGGAAACAATGTTCCTGTTATGACTAGTTCGTTCATTTCACACATATTGCAAAGCCGTTACCATTTTGTACTCTTAGCCCGTGCTTCCCCTTCACTTGTTCATAGTTTGTGTTTTCCTCTCCCACCTTCGCGTTCATGTCTCCAGTGATAAGTTGTATATCATGTTTGTTTCTCTTATCCAGCACCTCCTGTAGGCTTGCATAAAACTCATCTTTGATCTCTTCATCTGCAACCTCGGTTGGCGCATAGACATGTATTACTGTTAGTTTGATGAACTTTGAGTGAAAACGAGCTTGTATTATCCTCTCGCTGACTGGTGTCCATTCTATAAGAGTCCCAGCTGCATCTTGTGACATCAATATACCTACCCCTTCTCTGTGTATATCATCCTCCTTACCAAAGTAGATAATGGTCCCGCCTCCTGCAATTTGTAGTTTACCCTGATCGGTCCAGTGTGTTTCACTTATACCCATAATGGATAATCCTCTTCTATTCATCTCTCTTGCTACTTGTGCAAGGTTTCCTGTTCTATACAACGTGCGCACATTCCAATTACTATCTTCAAAATGTTTTTAGGGTGCACCAGTGATCTTGTCTACTCAGGTGCTTCCTTTCGGGTTTGACTCCCGTGCATCATCGTGCATCTACTGCGAGGTACGGTCATGGTGTTCCCTTCCTTTTCAAGATGAACTGCTCCTGCTTCTGGTTTCTGTAATAATTACTTTTGTTATAAGATGGGGTTATCAGCCCCAAGCTCAACCCCCAACCTGGAGGACCAATGGATCATTCTTCGTCTGGTCCCTACCTTTCGACCTGTTTGGCATGGGTGACCCTAACAGGAGCTCAAAACTCCCGCCGACATAGCTCTATAGGTCATTGGGACACGCAAACCACCCCACCACGATTAAGGTGATGATCCATCGGGGAGGTTGTGCTATCTATACTTGAGTTCATCTTTATATAGCCATCTTGCCCAATGTAATAGCTTCAAGTTAGCTACTAACACGTTTGTGTTGTCTATACTTGAGTTCATCTTTATAGCAATAGTGCCCAATATAGTGTGGCTTCAAGTTAGCTACTAGCACGTTTGTGCTATCTATACTTGAGTTCATCTTTACAGCCTTAGTGCCCGATATAGTGGCTTCAAGTTAGCTAGTAGCACGTTTGTGTTATCTATACTTGAGTTCATCATTATAGCCATAGTACCCACTATAGTGGCTTCAAGTTAGCTAGTAGCACGTTTGTGCTATCTATACTTGAGTTCATCTTTACAGCCTTAGTGCCCGATATAGTGGCTACAAGTTAGCATGTTCGTGCAATGTACAACATTTTTATATATATTTGATTTCATCTTTGTAACCACACCTCGCAAGCATTGCGCTTTAACCATGTTCGCTTTGGGAATCCGAGCCTATCTGCTAGATATGCGATGCTGATGAGGCCGAGAAATCTCAGAGATCTAGCGAAGGCGACTAGCCCGCCCAGGGGTAGGCCCATGCACTCTACTACACAATTTGTGGGTTCGAGTTGCTACTATCACTTTTGTCCTATAAATGAGCTAAATACTTTTACGAGCCTAGTGGCCCATGGGGCCGGCGTTTATCTCCGGATTTTGTAGTGATAAGCGGATGAGAGTCTTTGAACTGGACACTAATCTATTGCAGGTTAGCTCCCAGCAGACGCTGGTACTCATTTACCTACCCCTGGAGGATGGAAAGCTGAGTTGGCTCAGGTCGAAAAGGTCACACAAATTTTCGAATCTCTGAAAAGTGCTGGGATCGATCTGGAGACCTTGTGGTTGGAAAGCAGAGATCTTGCCAACTGCGCCAACCACGTCCGCCTTGTGCTTGACGCTAATCTTAATAGCGTACAAGCATTGTGTTTTACCATCACTGATGAAATAGTTAGACTTATTGATCTTAAACAAAGTTTTTTAAAGAAAACCGTTTACATTGTACAAGACAAAATACTGATAAAAAACCTTGGCCTTGATTTAATTCAACTTAGATAAACAGTAATGATCAGCCGAACAACTAAAGCTACCCTCCTCTTGCTGGGGATGTTTGCCCTTGTTGTCCTCTTGGCACCAGACGCCACAGGCCAAGGGCTGCGCTGGGGGCGTGAGTACGAGCTAGATGAGGACGCTGCGTTATTTAGCCCGCTCCGAATGAAGATCAACGAACTAAGGAAACGGCTCAAGGATGGAGCAAAAAAAGGTAAATATGAATTTGGCAAAGAAAAATCGATTGACTTGGTTCTTTTGCATTCGGGCAAATATCCACAAATAAAATCTTGTGAACAAATCAAAACTCATATTTGCTAACCAGAATAAGGGAAGCCATGTTAATGTAGCTGTCACTATACGTGCAGTCCATCATGCACTGCTGCACTGCTATGTTACAGGCTCCTCGAGTTGAATGAGCTTAGATATGTTGATTATAATTTAACTTCAAGGTTTTTTTATCCAAACACTTAGCTCTTTCTTCAAACAAAGTTTGGTATTCACAACGACAAAGAAATCCAATGCGAAACCTTGAATAAAGAATATTTTTTACTAGTGTAAAATGTATCCTTTTTTAAAACTGTTTCTGTATAAACACCGTCAAAGAAATCCATTTATGATAGTTGACAATAACTAATATCACTTGTTGATACATCGAGCATAGCTCAAAGTTCTCTGTTTCAACGCAGTACCTGTTCACATGCGGCGATATATCTCAAGACGAGCGAAGTTCTCGATATTTACTTTATGTTTCAGCTATTCCGTTCATAGGAGGCGGATATCTCGGTCTGGAAGGTTGGGATAGCCCTAGGAGTATAAAGCTGTCCCGGTCCATGTGAACGGTTCACCCCGATATATCTCGGTGGCTAAGGACAACTTTGTGTACCTTGCGCATGCGTTCTTATCAGATTCAGACAAGATGGTGGTTACATAGCACCCGTTAAACGAGAAATCTCGGGGTCAGTTTTCCCAACTGAACCAGGGAAATTTTTACCCCTAACCCCCGAGATACCCCTAACTCCCTAGATATCCCTAACTCCCGAGATATCCCTAACCCCCGAGATTTCCTAAACCCCCGAGATATCCCTAACCCCCGAGACATCCCTAACCCCGTGATATCTCGCCTCGTGTGAACAGGGCTTCAATTCGGTCACTCCAGACCTCTTTCATAAATGGCGACCATTTTACTATTATTTTGTCTTCATTTAAATTAGACTCTCTAGCCTCGTGTTAGAGCATAAAATTCAAAAGAATATCTTATCCCAAACGAGGCTAGTGAGGCTAATATGAATGATTATTATATGGCCATGTCTCAAAAGGACTGGAAACAAATTCAAGAATTTGATTGGCTCAAGTCGATCTTGACCGCGGTTTAGATTTTCCTATCTAGACCGGCATCTAGACCGCGTAGGGAAGCAAAAAAATTTTTTTTTCTTTGCTTTCTTGTTCGGTCTGTAATGGGGGCCCCGGTCAAGATTCTCACATACAGACTTCCTGCCCAGTTAATAAGAGATAAATACAACAGAATATTTAAATGGTCGCCATTTATGAAAGTGGTTTATGTTACGTGTAGGTCTTATGAACATTTAGGAGCTTGGTGAGGTTCCAAGGAGTAGAAATAATAGGACTCGAGGTCCCTTAGAAGGATCGTACTCTTTGGCCTACGGTTTAACGTCCTTATCCGAGAAGACGCGAAAGTCTAACCATTTGCAGAAGTTGGAGCAAAGGCAGCACTTTCTCCTCAATTTTTTTAAGACCCTGAGTCTTGGTCCTGCCTGGAATAGAACCCGAGACCTCCCGCACAATAGACTGGCGCCTTAGTACCAACTAGGTTAACCAGGCGGCGAAAAGCGACATCTACCTGATTACCAGTATTATTTGTATAAATTCATGCGAATACTAGGAACTCAAAGAGAATTTTTGTTTCAGATTACAGTGCAAAATGATGTCCTGTTGCCTGTGATTTGTGATGTCAACGAATACACGTAAAGCAAAGGACACATGAAGATTTTCAGTGCTTTTAATATTTGTGGAAACACTGTATGAACGTTACCTAGAAACGGAATTTGTTTCTCAAAATAAATTTTATGTTCACTTTTATGTTGTTGAGTCATCATTCTGAAATAAAATATAATAAACGAGAAAAGCTGTTTCGACCAAGTATTAAAACGCATAATTAACTAAAATTAATTAATTAAAACATGGTTGAAACGCGTACTCGAATAGGCACAATAGAAATAACGCATTTCGTGTTTATAAGAACAACTTTATTATTATATCATTTATGTTAAAAATATAAAATATTTTACATAATTGAAAACTATGAAATGCATAGCCCTTGAAAACATTATTCATTCGAAACGCCAATAAAAGTTAAAATAACTACTAAAATGGTAAAAGTTTAAAAATTTAAAATCTAAAAACAAACGTTTTCGACTTCTAAGTCGTCTTCAGGTTACAATAAGAACAAAAGGAAACAGCGCAGTTATATACAGTTAATATATTTTTTATATATTTTTATTTTTTACCATTTTAGTAATTATTTTGAAAACATTAATTAAATAATTTCTATAATAGAAGAAAAATGACCAAAAATATATTTCCTTAGCATTAAATTAATTTATTACAAATTCTGTTTTTGTCGTATAAGTAAACAGAGAATATTTACTTATTAATATTTAGTAAGTGGTGATCTTATATTTCATTGTCTCAGACGGAAGATGGATTCACCTTTTTTTTCCGAGAGATAAATTTTCAAGAAAAGATTATCCACGAAATAGAAAATTATTTTAGTATACTTTTCTTTACAAAAAAACATCAAAATGGTTCTTTTGTTGTCATATGAATGAGGATCACCATTTGCTCATTATTTAGCAAAACTCATCCATTTGACTTTCGTTCACGCATTTATTGAGACAGCATTTCCTTTAAATACCTTTCCAAAGTTAGAAACAAACGATTTTTAATCTGGGATGTCAAAAAAGTAAAAAAGGAATAAAAAAGTTGACACTTGCTAAAAATATTTAAAATCTAATATTTTAGTTACAAACTGTAGCTTTCCTCACTAACTGCTGCAACGTCCGATATTTAACAATTATTCCAAGAGCGCGCGTTGGATATGAGATGGTAAATAGCCAACGAGGAGCGTAGCGCCGAGTTG
>JAOTRI020122751.1:0-12004 GCA_028564885.2 Zoanthus sanctaehelenae
GTGTCCCGTCCAGGGGGAGTCAAAGACTCTCATCCGCTTAACACTACAAAAACCGGAGATAAGCGCCGGCCCCATGGACCACTAGGCTCGTATAAGGGTTTAGCTTTTTTAGCCTGTTATCACACAATGCCATTTTAATAAATGAAACATAACAGGAAAAACCCAAGGAGTTGGGTTTTTACAAAATACTGCATGTAAAGATATAAACAATAAAACACCCCATTTTATATAAGATGGAAACCATTTTGAAACTAGTTTAGCGTGTCCAAGAAACTTCCGATACTCTCTTGCAAGACTCTATTAACAATAAAATGATAGTTTGGAACTGATTATTTTTACCAAGAATCAAAACATTCTTTTTAAGCCCCTCCGTACAAACCAAAAACCATATAACTAATAATACACACAACATCGTTATTGCATTGTAGCCCAAAAGTGGCCCACATCAATTTTAATTTGCTCACTGCCATTGCAGTATGCATCACGTTCTCAAGGCTAGATTTCTTCCACCGCACTTCATACACAAGCAAAGGGAAATTGCCATGAGCAAATTGAAGATGTCTTAAGCAAACTGAATTTGCGGTGAGCAAACTGAAATTGCCTAAAGCAAAATGAAATGGTCCTGACTTAATTGGAATTGCCGTGAGCAAATTACAAATTGGCGTGAGCAAGTTACAAATTCGGGCGTGAGCAAACTTAAGAATTACTCTAGCTTAAGGCTAAAATTACTTCGGTGGCCACAAAAATACTTGCAGAATTATATATTTCGAACAAGTTCATGATACTTCTGATATTATTTTTCATACCTCTGAAAAAACGATTACAGTATACAGAAATCATTTTTGCCGAGCATCAATTACCCGGCATTCTAGAGCCATCTGGCACAAATCAAAAAGCTTTTAAATAGTGGGTAATCACAGAGAACATGCAACACTTATCTGTTAATTGTATATATAAAACGACGTTTTCCGTCTTCCAATAATAATAGTAATAATAATAATAACAAAAAACAATAACAACAACAACAATAACAATAATAGCAATAATCTATTTAACGTCAATTGCGAAGGAAGTGGTTGTCCATTCTTCCAGGGTCCAGTTGTTCAAAAGCCGGTTAGCACTAACCCAAGGTTAGAAGTTTAACCCACGACCTTGTTTAATTCCGATCTTACAAGGAGAAGTTTTATTTGTAATTTGGGGTTGAACAAGATTTTTCCTAGAAAAATTCAAACACTCTTCATAAGTAATCGTTTACCTTTCCTTAAAGAAGAAATTCCTGTTTGAGTTTTTTCTTAACCCACGGTTAAACTTAACCATCCTTTGAACTACTGGGCCCAGATGGTTTTTAATGGAATACTTTGGGAAACCTGTTTGAAGGCTTGATAAGAGATTGTCTGGCAGGTCACAAACGTGGAGTCTACTTTGTTTCTTAAATCATTATTTCAACAAAATAATAATATGAACCAGTGAGAAATTCACGACTTCAGAAACACCGAGAGTTTCAGTTGTATACTACAACCTTCTTTGAATGCAAGATATACAAAATACGACTATTTATTTTCAGTAGGCCATGGTCAAAACAAGAAATGACAGAACTACTTGCTGAGCTGCGCTTTGTGAATGACTGATCTTTGAGTTAAAATAGATCTTCTCGCTATCAGTGTTAAAATCAACTGCTTTTAGGGATTCCAGTTAGCAGTAAAAAAACAACAACACTATACTCCCTCCTGTATTTCCAAGATCTCCTTACCTCTATAGTTCAATAAAAAAATTGTCAGTATTGTATTATAGCAATATTCTTGTTTGAATTCGATGGATTAAATTAACTTCCTTGTTATTGAAACAGCAAGGAAGTTATTTAGCCCGTCGAATTTAAACAAGAATAATTTATTGCTATGTTTGAATTCGATGGATTAAAATAACCTTCCTTGTTATTGTATTATAGTAATATTCTTGTTTGAATACGATAGACTAAAATAATTTTCCGTACAACTCAAAATACCTATATAATACCCGCAACGTTGTTATGTGCTACAACAGCAATCGTGTTTAAATCTTAACTCGGTTACATCTATTTCTCGTTTTCAGAAAACAAAGAGGACTTTCGAAAACCATTTACCTCATCGTAAACACTTAGTTGAGTCATTATTGGAAAGTTTAGAAAACCTGAAAAAGAATGCAGAACAACACCACTTTGAGCAACACGACGCAACCTTACAGAGAGTGCAATATTGAGTATGGAACAATTTTTGCCACCAGATTTTACACATACATCATAATTGGTACTTGTTCCCTTCTAGGGAACTCGTTGGTCATATTGATTGTGTATAAAAACAAAAACCTCCAAACCAGCACTAATTATCTTATAGTTAATATGTCCGTGTCTGATATTCTGTTTCCATTCTTTATACTGCTTACCTATATGTATATAAATGGAAGGTTTTCCCGACATACGAAACTTGGCGGCAATTTATTATGCAAGCTCCTGCCACTCTGTATTAATGTTTCTTACGGAGTGTCCATACTAACCCTGGTAGTCATCACAATTTACAGATTTTCAGCAGTAATGTTTCCCTTGAGAGCCCGAGTACAGAACAAGAGAAAACACTATTTAGTTCTTCTACTTACTTGGGTGATATCGATAGCCATGAACATAGTGTTCTTGGTGTATCAGGAATTTAACGAACAAAATCAGTTTTGTTTTTGGACACTAAACAGCAAGCAACTCCGTAACTGGATTATTGCTCAATTAACGTTGTTTCATTTCCTTCCCATACTCATCATGTTGCTTCTGTATCCCCTAACAATTATAATGTTAAAGCTACACAGGGTTCCAGGGATTGCGATTAATACTCAAACGGTGATCAGAAGAAAAAGACAGAACCGTTTGACAATGATGTTTGTCGTTTTAACTGTTGCATTTCTACTGTGTTGGGGACCTTTTATAATATACTGGGTGTTAGTTGTGTTTAGCAACAATATAGATTGGTGTTTTGCAGATTACTTTTTTTTTTATCATTTTTCAAGCCCTTAACCCTGTGATATATTTTATTTTCCTTTCGTCATTTCGCCAGGGTTTTAAAAACATTTTTCGTTTCTCGCGTAACAGAAGAATAATATCCCGGATTACTGTATAGATACCTTTGAACTAAACAATACCACACAGGGCTTGTATAATAATTAGCTCCTGTTAATATAATCTGTAAATGAAATTGAAGTAGAAATAACTTTAGTCGCTTAATCGTTTATTGTGAAACTTTAAAAAGTCATGCATATGCATAGAGACAGTAGCAGAGTAAAAGGTAACTAGCAGTAGCAGTATAATTATTCAGCTTATATTTTTGGGCTAATGATGAAATTTAAACTTTCTGTGCAAAGATTGAATTCATTATAAACTTTTATACCAAAATGGTTTTGTGTTCGGACCTTCAGCTTTGTAGCGGTAGGCTGAAAGCCTACACAACGAGCGAGTTTTATTTGTTCCGTTGGGAAGATTTTCAAAAAGTAATAACCTTTGTGAAAATGGTCCTGTGCTATATATAATTAATAGTTTAAAAAGAGTATTCCTTCCTCCAACTGTAATGTCAAATCGATATTTGCTTCAAAGACAATTTTTCTCAGTAAATGAATTGCGTTTATCTCATACATACTGGGATTTCGAGTGCACTTTTTGCCGTTTGAAAACCTATTCTGCGCGTCATGTTAACCAATCAGGGATGCGAAACAACTTTTTTACATGCACGTGAAGTTTTTGAATTATCAGACGAAGGGCCCGCAAAACGTTTGAAAACCGTTTGAATTGACATTGGCAATGTTATTGCTTTTAAATTTATAACTTTGGCTGACGTTTTTGAAGGTGAACATACTTTATTACTAATTTAACATTTATATCTGCAAAGTTCTTTGAAAGTTTACTCTGTTATTTATGCTTTGTTGTGGCAAGTCTCTTGATTTTATTGTTAGTGGTACTCTCTGGCTTAGTATTCCAGGCGTTTGTCATAAAAAAGAAAAAAAAAGAATAGAAAAGAATAAAATACTCTTAAAAATCTCAGTATGTATAAAATAAACAAATTTCAGTATGGAAAGTCCTTTTGCACAGGATTTAAGCACTCGTTGGTCTGTATCAGAAACCCAACGAGTGAGTTAAGGAACCAACCAACGTGTGCGTAAATCACGTGCAAAAAGACTAAAAATCTATATACAGTAATTAGAATTGACTTTTAAAGATAAAAAAAAGAACATCAAGTACTAAATAGCAATCGCATGCTTTTAGTATACTATTTCTTTTTTTCACACGTATTTGCTGTAAATAAACACTATTATACAATTTGTGCAATAAATCATACTGGTTCTTAAAAATCCTATGACCTTATTTTCATTTTTTCTTAAGCGCAAACGTCATGTGTTTACTTTTTGAACCAAAATGTAATCACTGGCTGTTGTAAATGATTAAATGATCCGAGCTTCGAAATTTTATATACAGAAAAAGAAATGGCGTGCAATTGAAATTGGTTTTATAAATTTTCAAGAAATTTTATCCTAGTTGCAAACAGTGCTGTACTCATCGACTATTTTCCGACTCCAAGATGGCGCTGTAATGTAACAAAAAAAAAGTCCGCGGTTATTTCTCAACCTCGGCTGTATCCTCAACATGCTCTTTAATATTGGCCGATGCCTTAAGTTTACACTTCTTATTAAAAAGGTGTTATAACAAAGGAGTGTATTTTAATACGACTAACCTCAATCAAAAATAGCCTTTCCTCCAATTCATAACTTTTTGTTTCCTAAAACAATCCATCTGACCCACTTGCACGGAAATGAAATCATGCCTTTGAGTAAGCTATCGCCAATGAAATCTGCGCCCTGGTTCCATTGGCTATGCTTTTTCCACAAATCTTTTATTTAACCGTTTTTGCTCAAATAGATAGCAGAACTGTCCGTGTTCACAGAGTCTGTAAACTCCTACTGGATTTGTAATTATTGTTCAAGAAATATTAATTTTATAAACGAAAAATCTAGTACGTTGTAGCCAACTGGTTTGCCTCCTACAAGTTGGGATTCTTAATTGGGGAAGAGAAAGATTTTAACACGACACTGCAAAGCCCTTGGATAGTTGGCCATTAAGTGTGTACTTTTTTTTCTTAACATGTCAAATACGAAGCGACAGACTAGTTTGCCAAGTCCCTATATCTGGTAGATAAACATAAAAATTATCGCTTTAAATTCTCTGTTATACAGTGTGTTTCAAAAGTTCGTGGACACTTTTTTCATACAAATAAATTATAGTTTTAGGAATACGATGTTAATGAAAGTTTTCCAATTTTAGGTACACTGTTTCTTTTGATCGCTGTTGAAACATTAATATCCGGAGTGCCTCCCATCGTTTTGAAGCCGTTGCCTTAGGCTTGCTAGTGGTATGTTACGCCAGGCTTGCCGTAACCTTGATTTTAGTCCTCCCATCATCTTAGGAATCGGGTTTCTGTATTTCATCGCTAGAAAGAAAATTTTTCCATTCATCTGCTGTAAAGTTACGATATTTGCGAGCGAATACCAAGCGAGCTTTCCGCTGGTTGTTGCTCAGAAGTGGAAGCTTTTTCTGTCTCAAAGTGTTCCATCGTTTTCTTAACATACACCTGCACATTGTTGCTACAGATCAAGCAGACCTTTGTTATTCAGTTGTTTGCTGATGTTTCTTGTAGAATTTCCTCTTTTATACTTTGTTTTATAACTTTCTTTGCGTTTCTGTCGAAGACTGATGGTCGACCACTTCTTGGTTTGTCGTAAAACCGCTGTGAACTTGACCACTTCGCTAACCAGCTCATGCTTTTTTGCATTATTTGAGCCGTTTCTCGAACAGTTACCGGCTCCAGATGATCGTAAAACTGCCTGTGCGTTTAAAAACTGCTTTTCTAAGGTTCATAGTTGAAAACTATATAAAAACGTTGAAAATCTAAACGGTTTGTAGTTGCTACTGAAAGCGGATAAAAATGGCGGTAAAGTACAGAAATACACACGGCACAGACTTGCACTTTTTGGCGAGAAAATATTTATTTCAAAGAGGGTTTTTATCTGACTTATAGAAAGGTTTTGAAAATAGATAAACAATAAGAGTTGTTAATATCTATATTAGTGTAAGAAAATGGAGAGAAATATAAGAAATCTGGATGAAATATATACTTTTGAAACTCTCCACGAACTTTTGATACACCCTGTATACCGAAAAATGCAATTGCTTTCAATCAGTTTATATTTTTGTGGTTTTCTTTTGAATGTTCGTTTTTAAAAGTAAACACGATTTATTTATTGACTTGACAAAAAACAGTCATTTATTTTTTTAAACACATACTTTAGATGTTTCGTATTTTTTTGTCGCAGGTTTTGCAAGTTTCTTAGACATTGTGCTTCCAAATTCCCATTGAGCCGGTTTTAAATGATTATTGTGGTAAAAGAAGTATTTTTTTTAAGATTTGATGCTTCTTTTAAAATCAAAACAAACACAGACGGTGGGCAGATCCTTACCCGGTTCCGGACCCCAAACTATCCAATCAGAGGACGCACAATTGTAGGGAAACAGATCAGTTTCCATTACAACTTCAAAGTGAATGATTAGCAAATGTTGAAATCAAGCCAATTTTAACTGAGGATCTTGTAAATTACTGTCAATATATTACGGCTGCAATGCAGGTAGAAAAGTGGACATTCTTAATGTGTTTGGTGTTGGGACACCAGGTATTATAAAAGCGAATCTTTTAAAGTATCTTTTTGCTACTGTATCCCGTAATGCATGATCCTGGTTACCTTTATAACATGAAACAAACTTATGCGTCTCTTGCACTTCAGTGGGTTGGTGAGGATTACACACGTTGTCCGTGACCGTTAGTCATGAAAATCGTATTAGAAAGTGTTGACCAAAAACCCGGTCACAGTGTCTTTGTAGGTTAAGAGGAAAAGTTCGCATTGGGCAAACTGTCCTTTTCCCGACCCCTACCGCTTAATGCCACTTTTTCGTTGACTTACGAGATGGAACTAGAGGGTTCATGGTGTTTTAAGATCAAATTATTTTTCTAAAAACTTGCCACAGTATCAAACATGGCAATATCAATCACAGAAGTATGCAAAATGTTTGGAACTTACAGTACCTTTACTACTGTTAAAGCCATGACATCTTGCACGTGCTTCTAAGTTAACTAAGTTAAACTCAATAAAATAGTTCAGCTAATATAGTGTTCATTTCATTTCCATTCATTCAAATCAGAAATTGCGTCGACAGCAACTGCCTTGCCACAGACATTTTGTCATGTTGTTTTTGCAGCGTGAAGATCTCGGTTGTGATTGGCCAAAACACAATAAACATTCCAGATATATTAAAGATGTTGACGCTTTAATAAGTACAGATATAAACTATCATCTAATTGGACACTTCCAAGTTGTAAGTCACAACACTTTGACTGGTTCGAAGGATTTTTATAGATATTGTTTCTTATTGCCTAGATTTCTTCATGCGTATTTTTTTAGAAAAACAAAAGAAACATTTTTAACATGATCAGTGATAAAATCCTGGTTTACTTGCCTAAATATAAACTCAATAGAAGCATAATTAATTTTGCATTATTTTTTGTCCTTGTTCAACCGTTTTTACTTCAGCTCTCCAGGGCTGAATCAAAGTGCTCAGTGACTGATGGCAAGAAAATTCCAGGATATATCCTAGAAATCTCCAGGAAAAAACTTAATTTTCTAGGAGCAAAACAATTTGAGAGTTCTTCAACTATAACACCTGTATTGAACGATCGCCTTAGATGGTTGTCAGTGCCTGCTATGCTGGCTCTTAATGGTGCAATTCTAACTTTTAAATGTTTAAGAGGATTAGCCTCAAAGTATCTCATATTTTAATACACGCGCTGCTGTTCACGGGAGGAACAAGTAAGACAACCCAGCGTTCAACACAGCTGCTGGTCAGCGCTCCTTTATGAGGTGGGTAGCTACTTCATATATGATTTTTCCAATAATCACAGGCATATATATTTTAGTGCCCTAATCTTAACCCTTAATCAGGACGTAGGTATCAGAATATAAGGCCGTAGTAGTGATTAAGGCACTAAAATATGCCCGTGATTCTTGGGAAAATCATATGTGAAGTATCTACGATATCGAGCAGTGAAATGCTGGAACATGCTCCCTGAAGAAATTACTAAATGTGAAAGCTTACACAGTTTTAAATCTAAAGCTAAAAGACATTTTTACACAGTTTTTAAATGAATGTATTATATTTTATTAAACCTACTGTAGCTTCATATTATTGCGCATACGTTTTAGAACTGTTTTTACCTATTTTTGTAAATGATTGCGGAAGAACACCTTTCGGAGCATTGATACAGGCATTCATTCACTCAACTTTCCAGCCAAAGCAAAATGCAAAAAAAAAAAAAAATAAAGATATTCCCAGAAAAATTTGTGAAATCGAGTCTACATAAAATACAACAAATCTAATCTTGAGTTGCTTCTGCAAGTTTTGGTTTGTTTTTACAAATGTTTTTAGAACAATTTTCACAATTTCTAGAGTTTTCCAGGAGTAACGGGATAATATCTGTTTTTCCAGGAACTCCTTACGTTTTCCAGGAATTTCCCAAAAATTCAAAGAGTTTTCTAGGAGTTTCAAGAGTTTCCCAGGAATTCCAGGAGTAGTGAGCACCATGTAAAAGTTTCAAACAAAAAAATGACGGAGGAGCGAAAAATCTAACTAAAAACAATTTCGGTATAAACATTTAAAATTAAACTAAACAAATTGCTTTTCGGTAATGCAGCCAAAATATTTCACGTTCCCTCGTTTGAATAAACTGAGGAGTCGTTCATCATTTGCTTTTAAAATGAACTGTTCAAGTCTAACACCAAATATCTCTAATCTTTTATAAACGTTCCTTAGTGGCGAGTCTCTTGGAACGAAGACTTTTGCTGAAAATATCCTTCTATGTGCAACTATCTACCTTGCTTTGCTCTGATTTTTTCTTTTAACTCCTGTAACAAAAAAAGAAAGAAAAGAATTAAAAGCTAAGGGTGCCTTAAGACGATTCCGCGAGATGCTTTTACTAGTGTGCGTAGCACACCTAGTTTGTTAATTTAAATTTAAATAGTTTCTTTACAAAGCTCAATAGTTGTAAGTAGAGCGAAGTATATATTAGAGAAAAATCCAGGAGAACTACACATTTATCTCTACAAGCATAATAACAATAATAAAAACAACAACAACAATAATAATAATAATAATAATAATGATAATAATAATAACAAAAATAATAATAACATTATAGAACTATAAACTTAATACATGCGTTTCTGGATTTAACCGGTTATGTTTGGCGGAGGGCTTTGTTTCTATGGCGGCAGGATGATAAGAGTTCATTGCGATTGTTAAGCGTGGACAGGTCAGTTTGGGTTACATCTTTTAGTGAAGCAACTGTATGGCTATTGTGACGAAAGAATGCACCAAGAAATAAAATCCATCACTAACGTTGTTGTCTTTTAGAGTTCAGGTGCTTACTGAGTTAGGTGGATTTTCTGTGTTTAAGGTAGCGAAATGAAGTTGTGTGGTTTAATCAAACTCGTTTTAAAGCCTACTAGTAGAGAGAAGAGAGGACGAATCAAACTGGTAAAGATTCCCGTTTGGTTATCAGTGAAATTCATCGATAATATAATCTGCAGATCCTTGTGATAGCCTACAAGTAGAGAACAGATGACGAATCATAATGGTAATGAGTCCCGTTTGGTTACAATATCAGAGGAATTCATCGATAATATAATGTGTACATCCTTGTGATAGCCTACAAGTAGAGAACAGATGACGAATCATAATGGTAATGAGTCCCGTTTGGTTACAATAGCAGAGGATTTCATCGATAATATAATCTGTACATCCTTGTGATAGTATACTAGTAGAGAAAAGATGGTGGATCATATTGGTAATGAGTCCCGTTTGGCTACAAAATCAGTGGAATTCATCGATATTATAATCTGCACATCCTTGTGATAACCCACTATTAGAGAAAAGATAGTGAATCATAATGGTTATGAGTTAAGTTTTGGCTACAATATCACAGGATTTCATAGAAAGCTTAACTTATACATCTTTTTTGACCGACTAAAAAGGTGTATTCTGAAACAATTAGACCTTGACGACGAATGAACAACGAGTTTGAATAGCGCGTTTGCCTACCGCTTTATGGGCTTTTGGCTCGTAGACCATTCGTCATCCAGGTCTGAATGTTAATTACTGCGGTGGAAAGTGTGGAGCAAGCGAAGCAGACAAGCAGCCGTAGTTTATAATCAAAATCTAGAAAAATCTTGATCTTAAAGGCTTGTTCTTTTTAGATATCTATTCATTACAATGCAACAAGAGTGCACGGGGTGGAGCCTCGCATCTATTAGCCGCAATCAAGAGACATGCAAATTTTACACAAAATGCACATTTAAATAAACAAAAATACCCGCACTATGATTAACTTACATGAAGAATCTCTTGATCCTCGGAGTGCACTTCCCTAACACGCGGCAGGCCTGACATGTTATTACTCTTAAACACAAACAATATGGCATTTTAACCTACTGTTACGAAGCTTTCTATTCACACTGTAGTTGATACCATTCGAAATATTAGGTCTTTAAAACTGATATGAGACCAAGATATTTTTTACACCGACAAATTTTGAGCACAGTTGTGTTTAGATGGGTTATGTCATAATGATTTTGTTGTTTTGGATACATTTCTTGCTTAAATCGGTACTTAGTGCTTTTACTTATGCACAAAATGTTCCTAATAAGAAAATCGTTACTTAATTGTTTTATCTAGTACACATAAAATGTTCCTCAATATATAAAAATATCGTTACTTAACGGTTGTCCTTGTACACAAAATGTTCTTAATAAGGAAATTAATACTTAGTTGTTTTTTATGGAATGCCGAAACGGAAAAAAACAAAGAAAAATTTAAAATTTGGCAACATTTTTTATAATACATCAAAACATAAAAATAATAATTCAAGAAATAGTTGAAATTTGGCAACATTTTTTTAATATTTATCAAAACATAAAACATTGTACAAAATGCCGAATAATGTTGCAAGATTTTATAATAAGTTCTAAGACTGCGTTGAAGCAGCCAACCTTGTCCAATTTTATCATTCAAGGTTTCACTAATTACAGCCAATAAAATATGTTAGCCAATGTTGTGTTAACTTATCTCCAAGGTTGGAATAAACTGGACCAAGGTTGCACGCAATATTTCTCAACGTTGCTAAAATATTAGTCAACATTGAACAAGGTTTTCTTCAAATGAATGTTGAACAAAATATTTTTCAGTTGGCATACTCAGGTTTTAATGTTGACGCAAGTTTTGTTTGCGAAGTGTAAAGGTTGAAAAAAATAACGGCATGGTTGAACGAAATTTATGGCAAGGTTGAAAGATATTTTTCAACGTTGACAGATACTTCTAAAACGGATAATTTTTGTTTTGACACAATTTTCCTGTCAAAAGTGATCTTTGCCAGAGCTTCAGGTAAAGTCTTAAAATGTAAGTTGCGCGGTAAGAGTTCGGTAGTTTTTTTTTTCTCCGCTAAATCTAAGAGCAAAACATGAACGGTGAAGAGAGTAGTGAGCTTACTAGATACGTTGGTGCTGGAAGCCCAGCGCCTATAAGGGAGTTGGCGACGGCAGTTCTCTTCTCGGCGCTGCATTTATGGACGTTCTTCCGCGTCCTCGGCCCGGCCGCAGTACCCTTCTACCGATAGGGGTGAAGACTGACCGAAATTCGTTTTCGATTGTGGAAAAAGGCCGTGCAGTAGGCATTCTATTTCCAATATTTTCTTTTCCATTTGACTCGAATAGTCCGCCAATGTTAGAGTTTTGCCGGTTCTCCATTTCCAACCAGCGTGGTTGGTTCCTTGTGGTGTAGTGGTTAACACGTCGGACTAGTAAACCGAAGATGTGGGGTTCGATTCCCGCCAAGGGCTATATA
>JAOTRI020122761.1:0-12003 GCA_028564885.2 Zoanthus sanctaehelenae
GTCCAAAACAAAAGAAATAATCAAAATTCTTTTGTGAAGTGTCATCCAACATGGCCGCCATGACGTCAGGTGCAACCTAGCAATATTTTTTGGCCCTCTGAGCTTTTGATGGTCGAAAACGAGGAAAACCGATAGAGATATGTATACCTTCGTTTTTGTTAAAAGTGAAGAATTCCGAAGATATATCTATGTTTTTTAAAATAGAAACAAGTTGATGTGGACTGACTACTTGGTACAAGAGGCTTCGAAATCTAATCGATAATTAGAAAAAGTGTTTTGGACGGACATGTTGGTGATCGGAGAGATGAAATATGTGTAATTTAAAAACTAAGCATCGTTTTGGAATCGAGTTAATCTCAAATCTCATCAATTAGTTCGTGATCCCATGTCTTCGTCACTTTTCTGCTTGCTTTAAAATACATTTTTTTTTTCTATGCAGCCGGCAGCTAAAAAAGCCGTGGCAACAGTTCTGCTATCTAGGATTACCATGGCAACATACATGTGTAAGTTGGCCGGACTTTGATACAACTTTCCTTAGGCTTAGAATATAATTGGACCAGTTCGATCACTTGTTATAAAATAACAGTTTGAAAATATTTTTAATTTGGTTTTAGAATAGTTTTGAAAAAATGGGCTGTCTTGTTTTTTTTATATCGCTTCGTGTTCCAGTATTTGCACAAATGTATTTATTTAGTTTCACGTGTAATTAATGCGAGCACAATTTTAACAGTATTAATGGAACTTGATATTTACTTCTTACAATTCACCTAACTATGCAATTATTCTTGCTTTAACGTCAAACAAAGTAATAATAATTGGCTACCTGTCGCACGTCTTGTTAGCTAAATTTCCCCGTATGTCCTATATCACATTTCTTAAAATCTTATCAGATAAAAAATGTTGTCATCTATGAACTATGAATTCGAATAACCGGAGAAAAATTCCGCAATTATGGTTTTTTATGAAATGAAGTTTGGATTTCAAATTTTGACCTAGCGGCTGGTACCAGTGTAAGACGTGCTTCGCTGCCATTGGTGACAAACAAAGTACTTAAAACCGAATTTCTCTGTTTTCGTTTTGTGTTGATAGTATTCAAGCGTCAGCTGCACATGTACCTACGTCATAACAGCAGGACTAATGGATTAATGCTCCGTCAAAATTAACAGCTGTCCCAAAGCTGTCATATTTGCACATTTCAAAACTCAAAAAATGTTTTTAACTGATTAAAAAAATAAGGGATATAGGGACTAAGGGGGTGTTTACATGATGCCCGATTGAGATTCATTCCGAAACAAAAATAAATTCAGAAAATGTTTACATAAAAAAGTTTAAAATAAGCTCGTACTGTAATGAAAACGAATTTTTTGGTGTAGTGCGCATGCTCTACTCTTTCCAGTCTATCGGAAGTCCAACTATTTTCGTACCGTTATGAACTCGTACAGTCTTTACATGATACTGGGACGAATTGCGGTTGGATTTCATTCCGGAATGAAAATTTCGATCCGGCGCGAGAACCGGGATAAGTTCATTCCGGAATAAGGCGGTGTTTACATGATGCCGGATTGAGATTCATTCCGGAACGACTTCATTCAGTTTTAATAGAAATCACTGTATCTGTTTACATGATACCTCAAAAAAACTTTTTCTGGAATGACTCGTTGCGGAATGAACTCATACGGGTTTTCATTCCGGATCGACACTTTCAATCCCGAACGAAACCTGACCGCAAAACTGTTCCAGCATCATGTAAACGAAGAATGAATCATTCAAGAATGAAATGGACGCGAAAGTGATGCTTCTGGTGGACTGAAACGAACAGAGCGTGCGCACTTGCAGTCAAATAGTTCTTATCTGCTGTCCAATTGCAGGCTCTCCACAGCTTTCCATTTCATTCCGGACTGAAGTCCTTTGCGGATATTTTTCATGTAAACACAGAATGAATTTTATTTCGTTCCGGAATGAAACTCAATCCGGCATCATGTAAACACCGCCTTACTTACACGATACCGGATCGATATTCATTCCGGTACGAGCTCATCCCGGTTCCATACAAATCATTGCATTTGTTTACATGATACCTAGTACCTCAACATTTTTCATACCAGATCGAAATTTTTATTCCGGAATGAAATCCAACCGCAATTCGCTCCAGTATAAACTGTACGAGTTCATATTTGGTACGAAAATGGGTAAAGTCGGACTTCCGATAGACTGGAACGAGTAGAGCGTGCAACGCACTACACATGAAAGTTCGTTATTTCCTTTTCATTCCGGTACGACTTCGTTTTAAACATTTCCATGTAAGCACTTTACTTAATTTGTTTTCGTTCTGGATTTCGTTCTTAATATAATTTCGTTCCCTTTTTTAAACACTGCATATATATATATATATATGACTCATTGCTCTTACAAATTTGTTCCTATAAATGAACGCCGTGTATTTTTAAGCAAAAATTCTAAATGACAAACTTAAATTGTATAAAATGAAACCTTTCATGAAACGAAAACAAAGCTGATATCGCCTACTGCATATTAATGACAGATTTTTACATTAACTATTATGTTTTATTGATAAACACAGCGAAATATTCCAAATTTAAAATTATAAATAAAACTTAAGTATTTGAATGGTAATCTAGAGAAAAAAGTATTTCAAAAGCAATATTTTGTCCGATGTCAAATCTCTTAGAACAAAGTAATAAAACCTGTTTTTGAGCAGGGCGGTGAAAGAAAATTATTGTTTAAAGTGCAATGAACATAAATTTAAATTTAAAAATAGAGTACTAGCTGTTTTTTCCAAATGTAGCTCAATCGCGGATCGCGTGTGGTCCTTTGTTTATTAAAGTTAGGAAGAAAGATCACGGAAAGATAACTAATATGTTTCTCCTTTTGTAGTCAAAGCCGACTAATGCAGCTTTTTGATTAATCAATTTGAAATTTATCAATTGCACCGGTCAAAATTTAAAAAAAAAACGTTTTTATTTCTCTTAAGAGAAAACAATGCTTTTCTTTTCTGTAACTGAATTAAACGTTAATCGCGTTACATTCATGCCACACGAACAGCTCAGTATAGGCCTTTAAACGTGGTAGTAAACCGTTTACCAAAACAGTTTCAGCATATATATTACGCTTTTATGAGACCATTACAGAATTAAAAGGAAATGAAACACATGATTTAAAATATTCACGTAAAATAGCATAATTGCTAATTCTTGTCAATACGTTTTTATTTCTCTTTCTAGGATTTCAAATTAGCTAAACACCGATAAGTATATAAGCATATGCTTGTATTTTTTCTTTAAAATTTTTTCCAATGAAATTATTTACACTTTTAAAAGAATTGTAACTTTAGCTTCAATTCAAATTTTTGATAATATTCATTACAAGGTTTGATTCTTAACGCAAAAGAACGTTTGCCTTCAAGCATTTTATGGTTTCTGTTAACATTTAACAAGTACCGCAAATGTTTTTCAAACCGCATTTCTTCAACTCCGTTATTGAGATGCGGTATTTCTTCTATTTAAAGGTTTATGGGAAGTGTTTTCGGCTGCCAGAACCAAAAATCCTGCCCTGCTGTTGTTAAATTTTCAATAATGCGGAACCGCAATGCAACTGCAACATCACAGCTCAAAGTAGTAATTGCAAAACTCACAATCCTTCGCATTCCATTCATCGATCATGATGGCTTGATAGCAAAATTACTGTTCTCCGGTCTACGCAGAGCATGGCCCATTGGTAGCGAGCAAGTGAATGACAGCATTAAGGCATTTGTGATAAAAATGAATTTACAGTAGAATGAATATAAAAACAACATTTAGTAAATTAATTTTGACTCAAAGATGAGGAGTTTTTTTCACCATACGCTGGAGGGTCAAAAGCTAAGAGTTCGCGTGACGCACTTTAAAATCAGTGCCTTTTGGCTTCCTGTTTGGAGTAATATTAGCGTGTTTGTTGATTTTCTTCAAGATGAGTGCGAGCTATCACACAGAAATCAATCTCTCATGGGCACCTGAGGGAAGAGCTGCAAAAAATCAAGTTTCTCATCAGTATTTCCTGCTGTAAGCCTTGAAAGCTATTGGCTCGGCCTAAAATAGTATTATTATTTAGAATTGGTTTCCATTGATCTGTATCAAAAAAGAACACCTTGTCATATATCTGTTTCCTTTATCTCTAATAACTTTTCCCAGTCACAGCACTGACTACTGTAATATCCACAACCTCCAAAAGTCGATGTCATAGAAAAATCCTCTGTACTTGCATACAGACTTGAACCAAACTTGCTGTCAGATGTACTAGTTTGTTCACGATTCTTTTCCCCATCAAAATCCGTTGTTTCATTACCCTGTGAGCTTTCCGAAGTTTCCCATTCAATACTTCTGTTAAATCCTTTACTATTATATTTTTCATTATTACACAAACAATTAGATTTATTTTCCTTGTTTAAATTGGTTCTCAGTCGAGTCTTAGCGCTTTCAGAACTTGGGTGCCGTGACACATGATCTGTACCCAAATCACGTTCGTCGGTTGAGTCCACGGAATCTTTTGGTAAATCCGAATCAATCTTTCTCTCAGTTAAATTTAAGGTCTCTCCATGTTCAGTACAGCTACTCAATGATTGACTGCTTGATGGTTTTAAATTATAGTACCGTATTTTGCCACTTTTATTCTCATCTACGTGTAGGTGCGAAAGACTACTTTCACTCAAACCGCTCGCATGGAGTCTTCGGTTTTCAACGTCCTGGACGTGAAGTTCGTGTGTTTGTAAATGGAAGGCCTTTTGTATCACCTTAGCCAAGCTTCTAGCTTCTTCTTTATTTGGTAGCAATATTACATGGCAATTAACCGTATCTCCTTTGGGACCAAATTGGTAATTAAAGAAAAATATTTTCTGTTGCGGCCTATAAACTCCGCAGTATAAAATCCTTCGCAGGCCAAACACTCTTTCCTCATCCTCCGTGCTGTCTCTGTCACGTAACGTTAGCTCATCTTTAGACAAAGTAACTGAATAATGATCAAGGGCTTTCAAACGCGGCTTTGTTTGATGATATATATTCTTTACAGTATTGCATATATCTTGTAAGCCGGGTCGATAAAGTTCCTCGCAACCCAGATATTTTCCAATGTACGTCGGTGTGTGTATGTCAAAATTTACCGTGTCATAATCTTTATCAATGTCCGGTTTAGCAGTACTATCAGAATGACAAGAAAAGAACTTTAACATTTCCTCGAGAAGACACACGTTCCACAAGGCAAGTACTGTAAACTTGTTTCACCATCTGTTTTGTATGCTGTCTAGTTTTGTACTTGTGACATTTGTAACTGTTTTGCCTCCTCAACTTTCAGTTCTTATCCTGGCCTTTAAGACATATGGGATGAACAAACCAGTGAAAGATCAAGCAACTCTATTTGAACTTAGTCTGTTTTAGAGACTCGAATATTGAGCCTCCTGCTTCGCTGACACAAGCAGCTTTCAAGATGGTGGGCCCTTAAAGAGTGCTCAAATTGTCAGGTGATACTTCCTATTCAAAAATCTCACCCGTGATTTGTGAACGTGTTTATAGGTCTCAAAAACCTACAATGATGCTATCTCTTCGGCATAGAATTATGGCCGAGGCGAAATCCAGATGGTTTTGTTTGTACTCAGTCCTTTCCGGTCTGACGAAGAGATTCCAACTAATCAAATTTCATATTGTAATATGTTTTACCTGACGATATGATTTGTCTTTAATTAACCATTAAGTTCACGATCTGTTATTGTTTATGTTATATTCAAACATGAGAAACGCCCAAAATTTACATTTAACAAAGCCAAGAACAATCGGTTAACAAACCGTGTCGCCTTAAGTTGCTCTTCTCTGATATTTATAGTTTGTTCTTTGGGCTTATTACGATTATTGGTCCATTCGATCGCGTAGCACAAGATGCAGAGCAGGAAAGAAAAATAAGGACCGGAACTGTTTTAACGTGAGAAGTGCGGCGCTTTCCTTAAGGCAAAGTGACACGCGGTGTGTGAGTAGCACGTATACCATTACCTATTCTATTTTGCCATTCAACTACCTGTGTATAACTTTTATTAATAATTTTTCTACTGTTTAATATATGCAGCCACTTAAGGGAAAACTGTCAAGTTTTCTGCTCTTCTAAATGGTTTTTAACTTCGGGTAATTTTCACGTTTTACCATTAGTCATTGTGTATACTCACGATTTGACACGTGCGGTATACATGACATCTTCTCAAGCCCTGAGTTTTAATTTTATTAAAGCTGTACTGGGAATAAAATTATTGACAGATCTTTGCCAGTCAATAATAAAAGCGATGATTGCCAGAGGACTTTCATTTCATGACGACTGAAAATGGAGGGAAAACGCTTTCATCTAAAAGTATTTTACCGAGCTTTCCACAAATCATGAAACCTCTAGATTCAGCTAAAACTAAAGTCAAGAGTTAAAGCAATCTGGAGAACTAATTAAACATACCTAGCAATCCCCCCCCCCTAGATTTCAATCTTCTAAGATATATATCATCTTGTCAAGTAATGAATTTCAGATATGCAAGTAATTCCGTTGCTTTCTTCTTCTTTGCCCCAAGACATCAACTTCAAAACTCTTCCCAAAAAAATGACATGTCATCCTTTTTGACGAACAACTTGATGAATCTTCGAGAAAAACATTACAATGTTCAATTACTAGAGTAACTTTGATGAACATATAATGGTTTATATAACGCTAACACAGGATATGATGATCTTTCACCGTTCAAGTAGAAGAGAAAAGGGCAAATGTTTTCGATTTTTTTTATCCCTCCTGCAAAGTTTTTGAATGACCAAGTCTTTTTTTTAAAAAAAATAATAAAAAGGATATAGTTCTTTTCAAAAAAAGTGTTGAATTTAAGGTTATTTAAGATTTAGCGAGCTTTCGTTCAAACCAAATTGCAAATCAGTCGAATCAAACCACGTCACTTGCTAAAACATTTCCTAAAAGGATCAACGAGTTTCCCTGGTTACAAATTTTAAAAGTTATCAATTTCACAAGTGTGCAATTATTATAAAGAGCTTGCTCACTTGAATATTCTTTAGACCTGCCTCAAAGACCAGGATGTCACATATCATTTAAACAAGTATAAAATAAATACATTTTGGAAAGAAAATATATTCTTTGTTTAATGATTTTTTAAAGTTTAGTATGAGAATTTCATTTTAGGAAAGTTGATCAAAAAGAACGCGATTACAAACATAATCAATAGACAACTTTTGGTCTAAAAATTATATAATTATACTTGACGTTTCGTATGCTACAACATACATCTCAAAAGTGACGGTTAAAGCTATTACAAAGACCATATCGTTTCTTTGCCAGTTACAACATTAAATGGGATCATTTCGAAATTCTCGCTTGGCAAGTGTGACTTGCATTGCAAAATTAAAGAATAACTGATCGTTGGTAGTGAGAAGCTTTTTCTTTATCAATTTATACCGGAATAATTAACTTCCAGAAGTATTCATTTTATTTATCCTTTTCTTAGCTTGTCACCAGTGCCTCCCTTTATTTTTTTAAAGAAATCTTTGTAATACTTTTAACGGTCACTGCTGAAGATGCATTTTGCGGCATACGAAACGTCAAGAATAATTAAAGAACAAAAGTTGTCTATTTATTATGTTTGTAACCGCCGTTTGTTTTCCTTTCCTTTTAAAATTAAAATGACCGAGGAACAAAAATATTTGTAGAGTTGATTAATCATTCCTCAGTATTAACCTACATCAACTGTCAAAAGATACGATAGAATCTTTGAATTCGGGTTTACGCATGGATTAAAAAAAGTATACCTGGATTATAGCCAGGATTAGTCACAGAATCGACCGCCATACCGTGACAAAGTTGGACGTAATTCGATAAGATTCGTATTGTCTTAGCTGTATGTTTTTTTGGAAGCACTTGTGTCGCTCCTAGGCAACTTAATAGTATTTCCTGTTTTAGTCCACTAATTCCAGTCGCAAGTTTCCAGCAAATGCTAA
Organism: Zoanthus sanctaehelenae; assembly: GCA_028564885.2. Lineage (NCBI taxonomy): Eukaryota > Metazoa > Cnidaria > Anthozoa > Zoantharia > Zoanthidae > Zoanthus > Zoanthus sanctaehelenae. The sequence continues at coordinate 8,013 of JAOTRI020122761.1, forward strand.
AAGACTGAACTTCTGAATGTGTTGAAAAAATTTCTCAAACGTAAAACGCAATACGCTCAGTTTTTTAAAAAAGGTTTAAATAAATTAATTGATTTACTTATTTATCTCTACAGCCTACTTTTAAGAACAAAGACTCACTCGTTACTTGTTTGCTTTTTTCCCCAAAAACTGTATTCAATAATTTATTTTAAATAATAGTGTAAGTAATAAATGACCACGTATATAGTGTTTCCGTTATAGTGGCCCGCAAATAAAATAGAACCCTTTTAGTTTAATAACACTTAAGTTCAAAAGTTTAAAACCAGTTTTTTGCGGTTCCTGTTGAGTTTTGAAATGTGCAAATAAGAAAGTTTTGGGACAGCTGTAATTTTTGACCGAGCATGCGTATTTATGCCATTATAAAGTCCTCACTGGGTGCAATGGTAGGAGAAGATACTTGTGCAGCTTCCGCCGGGTTCAATACTATAACACTATTAACAGAAGATTTTCCTCGTTTATGGCTTGAAGCAATGCGAGAAACAGAGAAACTTAGTCTTAAGACCACTCTCTACCCTAAATTTTAGTGGAGAGTGAGTAAGTTGAGAGAAGTATTTGATTGTGAAGAATTTGGGGGAAAACCGCCAAACCGTCCCTCCAGACCATGCGAGGGTCCAACTTGGTTAGAGGACGATTTGGTGATTTTCTATCAAATATTAACTCCAAAATTAATTTTTAAACCTCACTAAAATTCCACTCCTATCATAAATCCCATCGGAAAAATCTGAAAATATTTACGAGGTTTTCTTTTTAGTTTTACCCAATCTGTAAAGTGATTATCGTTTTTTTTTCGATCAGATCTACGAATTTTTTCGACGCCCCCTCCCCAACACATAAAATACCAAATTTAAATTTTTTTTGCTTTGTGGGTATCTCAAAACCAACGCGCATTAATAATTTTATGGAGATAAAGCGTCTTCTTGTTCAGGTACATCTATATGATAGTATTATGATATTATTCAACAAACTAAAACTTGAAATGGCACAAACACGAAATGAGGTGTTGGAGAATACCTTCATTTAACTTCTAGCCTATTAAACAAATCCATTTCTCCACAATCCAGCCACCCTTCATTGCACTGCGTATTGTAGTAAATCAATGTATATCAAGATCAGAGTCTGTGTAATCAGAGTCTAAATTGGAATCTTTCTCCTTGGAGCTGCCAATCCTTCTAAAATGGAGGACTGCTTCTTCTTCTTTCTCGCTTTCTGTGTCTGAACCCGGTGATTCCTGACCTTCTTACTTTCGGGAAGTTCTCAGCACAGATTGTACCTCGTTAGGTTGTGAGCGGCAAACATGACATGTTATTCTTTTTGTTTTATCAAGCTTCTAGAAAAAGTTAGCACTTGCTGTTTTGTCATCGAGATTTAACGCACCTTCATTGAACATGCAAGAACCTAGAAACGTCTGGATCTACCCGGTCCCCAGTGATGATCTGTACAATAAACACACAGATTGCCATTCAGGTGTTCTTTGCATCCTTGCTTGATGTATTCTGTATAAAGCTCGCCATACTTGAAATGAATAGATTGAAATTCTATTATTCTCTTAATGTAAGAGGATCCAGGGCAGGGGCGGATACAGAGGGGGGTGAACTGGGTGAAATTTCACCCCCCTTATTTTCAATTTTCTGGAACATTCTTTGTATTTGCCACCCTTCTTCTCCTAGAGTCACTGGTAAATTCTTTGTATTATTTACCCCCTTCTAGAATTTCTGGATCCGCCACTGCAGGGACATGTTTCTTTCGTCTACTCTCCTTCAAACTTAATCAACTACACTCTATGCATTCTTTCACTTCAATCACGCTCATAATTTTCATATTCCTATAAAGACATAGCATCAATATCGTCAGGTGTCATTCCTTCAAACCATTTTTCAAATTCCCATTCAATTGTACATGTGCAACCATCTACCACAGCGTCACCAATTGAATTGTATACTGACAACTAATACCCGATATTTACATTAAGATGTTCACATTTTTGAAATTTCACGTCCCCTCCCTATATCCTTTATACCATTCCAGGGCCCCTCCTTTTTTCTATTACAAATTTTCAGGGTACCTCCATTTCTCACCCAGCCATCTTCCCCAGTTGAAAATGTACGGTCCCTTAAATGCTTTTCTTGAAGTTGCTTCAATGACAAAATCCGGCAGTCCACTGTTATCAAAAATAATATCAATATTTATTCAATTACTGAACCGCCACAACGTGAAAATTAATCAGGTTGTCCCGCGTACGTAGAATATTTCTACTAACCGTGCATTAACAGTCTTCATAAAGGTCAAATAATAAGACTAATGTGTATAATTACAATCTTTTATGAGTATTGAAAAATAACGGATAAAATTACAAACATTTTAAAATTGTATAGCGAAAATATTTTCAAAAGTTCTTAGATGTTTTTGCTCAATATACGTTTGTTCAAACCAAAAGGTAGAAGGTTTTACATTTTTGAACAAGATGTGCTTCATTAGCATTTGTGGCAGAATCACGTTTTGATTTGCGTACTTCAAATCAAGCAGAGTCAGCAACCTAACAGCTTGAAAAGTTTAAAACACCTCTTCTATAATGATTAAACTGTGTAGTAGTATGACTACTAGTGTAGTAAAGATTATTTTGTAAGGTCTTTGTACCTTACTAACTCTGCTTAAAGCATGAGTCAGACGAGTGTTTGTAAATATTTCTTTGAAGTACTTTTCATCAATTGAACTGTTAAACCGCTGATCACTAATTAATATCTCTATAGTCTGCAGTCCGGTTTGGCTCCAGTCCCTTGTGAATCAAACATAGTACTGTCAGTATTGGAATAACTATTTAAGCGGGAAAAGCAGTACTTCTGTAAAGTAACGAAAATCTTGTGTACAAGAAAAAAAAGGATCCAAAAAGCATCAGCTGATTGTTTCTCTACAGTTTGGCATCCCTAGACAACAACAGCCGAACATCACGAAGGCTTTCAATCAATGCTTCCTTGAACTTTTTACCATCAGTGCTAGGTGACGACTTCCAGGTGCTGATGCAAGTGTGAAAGCTATACAAAGGTAAAACAAAATTTTAGAACTATACAACCAATAAAAAGGCCTGATGAACTTGTACAAGCCATTACTTAGTTAATATGGCAAAATAAAATAAGGTTATGTTAGCTTGGAGTTATTTTTCACATGTTATAGCTGGAGATATCGACGGCATCTTCATATAATCTTGTAATGCATTAGAAAATGATTGCAGCATGCAGTAGAACTATACCGCCGGTTAGTGTTTCAAAAGCCAGTCTAAAAGCTCTGTTTCGTATGGCCAAAAATATGACCACACTCATCAGGTAATATCAACGAGTGATATTACCTGATGAGTGTGGTCATATTTTTATCTATACGAAACCGAGCCGTAGTAATAAAACGATGAACTACCTCTGAAGTCTTGAACCATTTTCTTATATAATTTATATATACAGTCACATAATTTTTTACCTTTGTATCCTTTTCATAAAATATATAGAAGTTTATTAATTTTTATGTTGGGAAACTGAAGAAGGCCGAAGGCCGAAATGTTTTTATTAAAGTTGGTTGAACAGAAGTTGACTGCTTCTCTTTTTGCGGATTCTGGTTATAAACTTTTGAAGTATACTGTGAATAAATATTGATCCTTCTTCCATTTGGGTTCGAGTAAAGATCGCGAATCATCTATGGAATGATCGCAAGTACAGATGCACCATACTTTCAAACTGCTGTCAATTCCATCAATTTGTAGATGGTTCGCGGTTCCCACTGGAACCAAGTTTTATCCTCATTTAGAACATAGTGAATTACAGGGAGAAAACACAACTTACTGCCAGATATGTTGTGCGTCGTTGCATAGCTTTTAGTATAAGCGTCTAACCGAATAATAATAATAATAATAATAATAATAATAATAATAATAATAATAATAATAATAATAATAATAATAATAATAATA
>JAOTRI020122772.1:0-12003 GCA_028564885.2 Zoanthus sanctaehelenae
CTGGCTTTCATCATGAGCCGTGCAAAAGTAAATGGTATGAGTATGTTGTAAGGGACAGACGACAATGTGGGTGTAATGATTATGGTTCATCATCTTCGATACACCTAACACGGTGACGTTTTGGAATAGGGCTTTTCACAGACTCACGGTCCGTCCCGTAAAAACAGCCACCTAGGAAAGAAACAAACAACACCCTCATGTTTTTAAGATAAACTTTATTGACATGACATGACATGACATTGGCAACACAGTGCCAATTCATATAGTTGTATCGTACGATAAAACTAACCAACGTGGTAGCCATTGTACAAAATGATAACATTCGACTCGGGGACAGTGATGCCTTACAAAGTCTTTATGTTCACCACAAGAAGAAACAAATCTTAAACGAGCTAAGTGTTCAAAGATAGGACACCCGGCGTCCTCTAGATTCCACCAAGGAATGTTGAAATGGTCTAATACATCTTTTTCTAGTGTTCCACCTTTGTATGCCACGTAAAGCCGTGTCGTCGTCTTGAACGTGTCATAAAGATCTTTCACGTCCTGGCAAAGAAAAGAAGGAGACTGTGCTGAGCCCTGGGGATAATACGAGAGGCCGTGAATGAGACGTTGGACGAAGTGGACGGTACGCTTGTCTTGTTGAGATAAACGATGATACGGTATCCTGGGGGAATAATGATACGATCCACCATGACGAGGGTCGTGAAGACACCACCAACCCATTTCGCGAATGAAGAAAACGTCTTGGACTAGAAACCCGTCCAGTTCGAGCACGAAACACGTGTGGTTGGCTTTCTCGATCATTTCGGGAACCAGGCTCAAGCATTGCTGTAGAGAAGAGGGAGATCCAGCCTTTGAAAGAAGTTGCAACCTGTGTTGGTTTGAACGTGGCGATCCTTGCAGCCAAGCTATAAACGATGGGGATTTTTCTGGCTGTGACACTTGTTGAGTTTCAGGTTGGGAAAACGTTCGTGTTTAGAAAAACAGACAAACGGCAATCTGATTGTAAAGTCTTCGTGGGGCTGCTCTTTATAGCAAGGATTCTGTAGGGCGTGGAGACCTTTTAACCAATCGTCGATCCGATCAGCACCACAAAACAGGGGACAAGCTTGAATTGGACAACGGTAGTAGGGCCAATGGATGTCGGTGATTTTGAAATCGAGGATCACGTGATGAAACGACAATGCTTGAACTCGACGGGAGGTGGCGTTTTTCCGTTGAGCAAGTTCGCACCATGGTCTCAAATTCTGGAAACAAGGGTGTGGGTTCGGAGGCTTCACCCAAGACACGTTAAGGATATTCGTGAATGGCTTCCGTCTTAAGACGATCCCCTAGCTCGTTCTGTTGTCCTCCTTCTCGTTTTCGTTTTTGGCGCGCTTGTTCTCGTAATAATTGGTTGTCCCACGAAACAGAAGTTTTGGTGCTACCGGCCATGTTGAAAACAAAGTTTTGAAGTGAAAGCAACACCCATCGATTGATATAGACAAGAGAAGAACCTCGTTTACAAGTAGAACCAATCATAGGGCAAGGAGGCCGTTGTCTTGGACAACCAGCCATGGTCACAAGCACATTCCATGAACGCCACAGTGTGAAGGGTGATGTCGAGGACGTGTCGATTCCATTCCCTTCCATGGTTAAACCCATCCACGAGGACGATCTATAGAAAAACGTTGAAAGAAACCCATCAACGGTCATGATGAAGACCCAAGAGTATTTAGGGAAAAGAGCAAAAGGTGTCACAACAGGAATGGTATCGCCTGCGTGTTATGCCAGCATGACACCTAGTATAATCCCCTTGATCACCATATATATCTCGTTTGGATAACCTGCCTGTCAGATGAGTATGATGCAAGAGTGTGTACTCATAGCCAGGACCGTCTAAAGTGATGAGGATCTATGGAAAGAAAATTAATAGAAGCGTTTAAGACTGTCGTCGTCCTCGTCTAAGGTTCTGCAGTGGTGAAAGATGGCCAACCCATAAGGCCAACAAAAAGGTTTCCAAACCCGTTCTAAATGAAAACACCGATACACATGGCCCAATGTTCCCACCTGAGATAAAAAAAAGAAACAAAGAATTAAAAGAAGAGGCGGGATCTCAAAACCTTGGCACGAGAAACAAGGGTGTCCGTGCAACGTTTTTTGATTGGTCTGCACACACAATGCACCTTCGTCAAGTGAACATGGTATTTGGATACGATTGAACTGTACTCGTAATTGATACCACCCTCCAGGTCAATAATTTAAAAGACGTCCACCAGTCCGTTGTATCTGGACGAGGTGCGTATGATAGAAAGGACAACCGTCCAAGAGGAAGATCTGAAAAAGAACAACCCCTCAGCGTTGTTTGAAAAAGTATTTCTTGACGGCAGGCCAATGGGACACCTGGTAGGGACAAGCCCAACACAGCGAGGGGTCGCCGGGATATCGGTGAGTTAATCGTCCATGACGTAGTGGGTGTATCGAATGTTGGCGCGGGCGGCTATTTCGCCGAGAGAACTCAAAGTATATCATGTCCACATGAATACGCAAGAGGAACGGTTGTTCCTTATGGAGGAAATCATGAAAGGACGCCCGGGATATGGGGGACGCCTCGCCGCGAACGTAGTCTGGTTGACGCATTCTTATCCGGACGCGTGGGCTTTATGGTACTACCAATAACTACAACAGCATTTGCCCGAATACTTTCCTTTCTTGCCTACCTTTGCGATAGGTTGTCTTTGGACGAGCCTATGTAAAGACATCACGCACCTGTGGACCCACAAGAAGAGGAACAGCCTCGAAACGATACGCCAAACGTATCAACAACCCTCCCAGCGGGGAAGTTTAGGAGGCGTAGAACGGTTTGCGAAAGCGCAACGGGTGCCCGTGTCACGTGTCCGTCGCGCGCTCGAACGGGATGTAGCCTATACATTGCACAAACCTGTCCGTCGCACGTTTCCTACCATCCCCGTGATCGTGATGGGGGTTGATCATCAATAGGCAGCCAATCTGGTCGACATTCAAAAACTGAACAAGTACAACCAAGGAAACAAGTATCTGACGACGATCGTCGATGCCTTGTCCAAATACGCGTGGGTCAAACTCGTGCCCAATAAATTGGGACCTAAGATGAAACGCGTTTGGGAAAAATTGTTAAAAAGGGCTTTGCCACGTCAACCTCGCCAACTGCAAACGGATCACGGCACAGATTTGTACAATAAAGACGTCCAAGCTCTGTTTCGAAAGAAAGGGATTCACCACTTTTCGACGTCGGGGTATGCTAAAGCGGGGTTGGTGGAACGCTTTAATCAAACCTTGAATGGACGCATGTACCATTACTTTAGGCGGCCAACACGTTGAAATACGTCGACATCGTGCAAGACATGGTGGACGGCTACAACGCCTCCTATCATTGCAGTATTCGCATGGCCCCCCGAAACGTACCGTGAAACAAGTACGAGACATTTTTGGCTGAGCATGCAGCGCCCGAAACCCATTTACCAACGATCTCATTTTCATTACGCACCACGTGGCAGGAAGGATGAAGATTGTTGCTCAAGCAATTCCAGCTACGGGGTGACCACCCTCTCGGCATCAATACACACCAATGAGGCAGAGGCATAAAAAGGAGACGTTCACGTCGACCACTTACTAGATCGTCACGACCTAGGTCCCGTTCACATGGAAATCTTACCGTACACAGGGTCTAAACCCTCCATTGGCAATGAGGTCCAGTTGTTCGAACTGCCTCGCACCAACATGAGAATCAAAGAAAAACGGCTCCACGATGTCTTTCCGCTGTCCGATAATCTGTCGCCCATGGAATTTCTCATTCCGGCCACCGACACCTTTGTTGATTTAAACCGTTCGTATTTCACCATGGACCTAAGACTCAAGACAAGTGATGGAAATATTGCCGCTGGGACCTGAACTTTCCCACCATCAACTTGCCTCACACCATGATCAAGCAATGTACCATCAAGTGGAACGGTGTGCTTTTGAATCCTCAAACCGATACGTATTCCAGTCGAGCGTATTTACACACCCGAAAAAGGAGGATCGCTGCTGGCTCCGGAAAGATGGTTTTGTAGCGGACCGTCGACAGATTACGTCCCTTTAGATGTACGGCCGTACTCACAGCCAACAATCTAGACCGAGCAACACCTCACAATGATTACAAAGGTCTCTCGGACGAGCAAAAAGCCTTTGTGATTGCCAGTAAAGTCGAACAAGTCAAGTTTCAAGGAGGAAAATGGCACACGTTCTGCTTCAAACCCATGCACCAAGTATTTTACAGTCACCGTCTCCTACCCCCTGGCATCGAACAACGCATGGAATTTGTGTTTCAGCTGGCTAAATATTATTTCAATGCCATGGGAATCGTTGGCAGAGACCCGCACCCCAACCACCTCAAAATGAAATTCTACTTGTGTTATGTGATGGTCAATGCTCCTTTGTACAAACAGATCACCGCGGCACAATACACCCAGCGCCACAACGGGAAAATGGCCAACATTCGCAGCGAATGTCACGTGTTTACCCTGTCAGCCAACGCCCAAGAATTTAACGAGAACAATCTGTTTCAGAACCGTATTCCTCAACGTGTGGCGGTAGGTCTCTTGCATCCCAATGCTCTCAATGGGGACTACGCGTATCCTCCCTTGGCGTTCCAAAACTTTGGCTTGGAATCCATCAAACAACTCATCAAAGGAAAGGAGTATCCGTACCGGACCTTGGAACTCGAACACAACAGCAACGAAAAAGACATGATTGGGTGTCATCACTTCTTGCAAGCAGGAGGCGTTTTTGCACGGGTCGGTGCCAGTATGATCACGCCAGGCATGTGGGGCCATGGTTGGAATTAAACGTTGTTCGTCTTCGATAATACCGCCAGTGGTAGTTTAGACGGACCATTTATGAATCTTAGACAACGTGGGAACGTCCGCTTAGTGTTTAAATTGGGAGCTCCTGTAAATCCTCCCATTTGATTGGTGATCTACGCCCAGTTCAAAGCTGTTCTCCGATCCGATCCGAAGGGAGCCATCTTGTACGACATCTACGACTAACGAAACATGGAATTCGATGCCGTCACCTCGCAATAATTGAACGATTTGACCAAGAGTGAAGATACGTTTCGACCCTTGTTTGCCGGGGTGTTTGCGGCCGACACGTTACCCAAAACACTTTATTACGGTAGAACATGCGGTAACATTGTCAATACCAATCCTCACACGAGACCGGGTCGTCATTAAATTGCTCTATGAACCGACCAAGGCTCTGTCATATCATGGACAGTTATGGATTACCTTTAGCGGCTCACGAGACACCGCATCTACAAACGTGGTTACGACGCCATTGGACCATCGTGGAAACCAATACTCAAAGCTTACAAGCCCTCAACAGTGCCACCTGCCGACATAATGCGTTGCGTTTTCTGGTCGATCGCAGTCAAGGAAAGACGATGAGACAGTTTTTAGAACGTTTTGATCCTTATGATTATTGGTACAACGACGCGCTGGTCGCCAGTTGGATGAAATATATAATTTTGATGTATGTGGCTCCGGTTTGTGTCGGAGAAGAACTAGTCTACTTGAAATAAAAGACATGAATTTAAATGAAAAGTGAAAAGATGTCATTGTGTGAAGATGTTTATTCGAATCCCTTCGAGTATTTTAGAGGCGGGCCCTTCAGGGTCGGGGAAAACCGTGTTTGTCAGCAAACTATTACTCAAGCCTCGTCGCTACGTTCAAAACTTACCGTCCGACAGGATTCATTATTGTTATTCGGTATGGCAACCACTGTTCGACACGTTACAGAAACAAGGCATTCGGTTTCATCAAGGGATTCCCAGGACAAAAAAGGGATATTGATCCTAGACGATTTGATGAACGAAGAGTCCAACGATAAACGCGTCTTGGATCTATTTACGCGCGATTCCCATCATCGGAACATCACCGTCTTGTACCTGTTCCAATATCTGTTTCCACCTGGAAAATATGCCAAGACCATTTTGCCTAATGCCCATTACATCGTGGCGTTTAAGAATCCTTGCGATCAAACGGGGATTTGCATCCTCATACAACAAATGTTTCCTTTGCATTGGCGTCACGGTCTGGAAGTGTTTAACAAAGCCACGTCGCATCCTTACGTGTATTTGATGTTAGATCCTCATACCGCTGCCGACGATCAATACCGTTTGTACACCCACCTTTTAAAAGATTAAGGCTACACGCATACATATAGACGTCCAAAAGAATGAGCCGCTCCACTTTCGATCAAGAACTATTAAACGAACAAGCCCGACAACGTTGTCGCCGAGAAGGAGGATACCACACGAACTTGAGCGATAGAATGAAATGGGACGACACACTCCTCAACAGGTTAGAAGTTGCCTTCCGATCTACCGTCCCCGTTCGGAATAAAACGGGATTAGATGATCTGACCCCCGAGAGTTGAAGCATCCTCCGAGATTTATAAAGGGATTTACCCGACAAAGAAGAAACCATCTTGTCATCCATCCACGACCCCCGCCGACCCCGCAATTAGAGCCCAGGACGACAACACCTCCACCCTCTCAAACTACTTCGGTAGGCGTCGGTTGAGCCACCACGCTAAGCGGTTCCTCCATCTCCGATTCGGGAACGTACATGGACGGCTTGAGGACCGACGCCAATCGACGATCTTCCCCGGCGCATCGTCTTCCACCAGCCTTAACACCCCTACCGATCTCATCCTTACCCATGACGCATGCCTCCTCCTCCTCGCCATATCCCTCCAATGATCAGGAGATGCGTCGGACGTTGGAACGGTTGCGTGAAGATGAGAATCAACAATTACAGGGGCGTAACATTCATGCCGTCACTCAGACCATTACCATCACCACCGTGTATAAAGATAACCGTTCTCCTCAAACGCGACGTATATCGACGAGAACGGCTGGATGACGTACTGTAGCCCGAACGCGACGTGGACGAGGACGTGGACGTGGGCCACCATGACACGTCCCTTGAAACATTGTCATTTATATTATTGGTTTCATCGCCAAAACTAGCGCTGTTCTTATTGAGTGCCGGGACGGAGGTGGCTCCCCTTATTTCCAACGTGTGGGTCCTAGCGGCCTTGAGTTGGTTGTCGATGATCGTCAAAGGATTTTTAGAGATTCGCAAATACGATACCAAAGTCGCCATGAGCCGCGTGGCGTACACGGCGTATGTTAAATGTTTAACCCAGTTGAACCGGAACGAACTCCTCTGGACGCATCACATGAATATCGATCTCGCCCCTCTGATACCCGATCGCATTCAACGCCTGTATTTGGGTCAACCTCAAACCAATTATCTGGATGGTATAAAGGCCACCGCCACGACGATCCCTCGCATACTTCAATTACGAACTTGGCCACCGATGACACGTCCGAAGACGCCAACAACAACCCTGAAGGGCACGATCCCGTCAAGTAAGGCCGGCTCTCCTACAAAACGGAGGAACCTTCATTCCCAAAGGAGGGATCCAATCGTACCGTCTACACCCTTCTCAATGTGGTGGGAATGCTCTCAAGTTCTTTAAAAATCTAAGAAAAGGGATATTGAACAAAACATTGGGAAACATTCCCGGTCAGAAAATTTAAACAGAGACGCCAGGATCACACCCTTATTTGGACATCATGCCAAAACGACGACTTTCCTTAAAGACGCTGAAGACGAAGTTCACAACGAGGTAGATTTTTCGGAGCTATTTTTGATGCTGTGAAAGGAATGCGTGGGGATTATAAACGGATCGTGAAAAAAACGTGGGGGATGGAAAAAACTACCAGGGTGGTGATCCTATATAAGAGCAAGAAGAGAGACGGACAAGTCACATGCCTTGTAAAGCACTCCACCGAACACATGCCGAAATGACGCGTTGTGCTGCTGTGTCTTGCCTTGATCATGGAAGATATGCTCATCATTCCCGTCAAGGAACTCACGTCTGACGTTCAATATTATAAAGACGAACTCACGGTCAATGCATGGTTTAGCAGAGCAGGGGAACTAGCGGCTCAAAAGAAAAGCATCTTACAAGACCCGACCTTGAGTGACGACCTCAAAGTCCAACGCGTCAAACCGATCTCGCATCAACTTGTAAATGCCAATAAACGGTTACAACAAATCTCTTCGATGGTAGAAAAGCCAAAGCCAAAGCTAAAAGGTTTGAACCTCCTCAAACACGATCCAAGACCTGGGGTATAAATATAACCAAATGGTTAAGTTTCAAGTAATCATAGTCCGGCGACACACGATACGTCGACGTCAACGAGGTCAAGGAGTCACCTACAGAAACTCTTGAACAAGACAGGCATCGAGTTTCATCCTCCCGGTCATCAATTTTTGGAACCGGGACCAAACTAGAGAAACTTTTGAAACGCGGAGACAAGGGTAAACAGGTTGGATCGTATTGCCAAGCAACACGACCTGGATTACATGGCAGCCCGAAGTTTGGAAGACAAACACAAAGCCGATCGTAAAATGATCAAGAGCATCGAACAACTCCTGGGACGCAAGACCCTTACCGACCACGCTGTCAAGAAAATCATGCAAGCCAAAGTGGGATTAAAACTATGAACTCTATTGATACACCGTCGTCGTTTAGCAATCTAGTCAAACACAGACAAGCCAAAGTGAAATAAACATCATTCACCAGAAAAAGAACGATTATTTACCGCACTATCTAAAATGTTAATTTATTTACACATGTTAAACTATTTACAAGAAAATAAAAAAAAAAATTAAAAGTCAAACAATGTGGAGTTCATGAATGGGTGGTAGCCCTTCTTCTTCTTCTTGGAAGGTGCTTGCGCACCGATAATAATGCTCGCTTTGAAGATAGCAAAAGCGACGGTACTGCACCAACATCCCCGTTCTAGCATGTTTCAACAGTTGTACGAGATTTTGTTGTAGGCCGTACAGCTTGACCAAGGTGCCGTCCAGATCACTCAGAAACTAAAAAGAAAAAAACTAAAATCAGACAAGACCGTTAAAGATAGAAAAGCAGCTCTTCGTCGTCTTCCGGATCCGTCCAAAACTAATGCACATGACCACAACAAGGCTGCGTACTTGTTTTCTTGCAAAAACACCTCCAAAAGATGATCGTGCTCGAGATCATTCACTAATTGCCATAGAGCCTCTTTTCACGACAAAATCTACGCCAAAAAATTTGAAAAGCGAAGAAGAAGAAGAATGAGCTACTTTTTTTTACGAAAAGGGATTCTTATTTATTTTATAGGTATAATTGCCTTGGGAATGTACCCAAGTTGTCACCCACGACCAATACATCTCACACGTTTTTTTTATTCCATAGTTTTAACCTTTGATACCGTAACAATCTCACAAAAGAAAAGACACGCATCCGATGCAAATCATGAATGACCAGGACATGTGCACAAGGCACGCGTTCAAATCCCCTCGACATTCTTCACAATACAAACACATACAATAGTGACGATAATGGACACGCTCTTCTTTCCATCCCACATGACGACATGGTGCATACAGGTACACATCACCAGCCTCTTGACCATACACATGATAATGGTGTGCCAGTCGACTTGATGCCCTGACCACGGAGGTGTAATTGTGAATCACCTACAACACAAAAAACATATTCTCATGGTTGGGCCTAGGTTCATCGAAAATGTTCTTTTTTACTCCCTCTCACAATACTTCTCGTCATCCTCATCGGTGACCCGATTCTGAATGAGGAGCACATAGCCCTCACACCACTCGTCGTACATGCGCCCATACGAAAACCACTACAACAGAAAAAATAATATCACTAGGCGAACTCGTTGGGGGAGGGTGCTATCCAAGACCTTTTTTTCAAAACTCAGCCCTCATCATCGTCAGAATCAAAGGCTTTCTACAGCAACGGGACACAGAGGGGCACCGAGTCGACATAATGGTCGATGATTTCATCGGGAATGTCGTCGTCGACCATGTCCCCAATGTCCCACACTATTTCCAGTTGCCGGCTAGAATTGGTCCTCATCCAAAGGGTACCACTGTCAAAAAAATAAAAAAACATCACTCTTTACACCCATGTCCTAGAGGTTTCTCAGAAAAACAAATCATCATCGGAACCTCTACCCCTTCCTCAGGTACTCATGAGGGTGCAATTGAGCCTTCTACCCTCTACTATCTCTTCCGCAAGATAAGGAGCAACAGCCTCCTCATTCGGTAAGGAAGCATCAAGCGTGGCTTGCATCCCTGACATCCCTTCCATGCACATACCTTGTGTCACCACCACATGGATGATGAAAGGATTGAGGTGAAAGGTTTAGGGACAATAATAACGGATACCACTACAAAATAAAACAAAATCAAATCATACACTTTCCAGCAAAGAAATACGTCAACATACAATCAACGCAAAATCTCCATTGGACACTTAGCGTTTCGTGCTGGGCGCACCGGGGCAGGGTGGCCATCTCCGCATGCACCTTCTTCATCCTTTTCCCGTTCTTTGTGGGGGTCACGTGACCCCTCTGACTTCTTCCCTTCTTCCTGGATTCGCACCTGTAATCATACGTGAATAAGAAGCTATTAGATTAAGCATTCGAATACATGTTTTGCTTTTAGTTTCTGTAGTTTAGAATTTTTGCTGGGGTTGTTTATTAGGAACATGAATATTTTGATAGGTGACATCTTGCTTGTTCTTACTTTGTATTCTTTTTCTAAATAATCTAGTAACGAATCTCTATTTTTCTGGTAAGTGTACATATATTTAGAAAATGGTATTCATCCATTTCTATTTTACAAATTGGGCAGATTCTTTTTTCAGGTTTGTTAAAAAAACGGTCTCGAGTGACGTCCTGTCTCTATGGCTAATTTGTGGTTGCTTAATCGCAGTTTTGTTAGAGCTATTTTGTGTTGCGTATTGGTGACCTGGTGTAGGTAATCTTCACAATTGCAATTGTCCTTCGTTTAGAAAAAAGAGAAAAAATGAACAAGTTCTAATTAATGAAGTACAGTCAACTGATTGGGAAGAGACTTTTGCTGAAATTTCAAACCCAACATCATTGTTTAAGTCATTTTATAACAAAATCATTCACATAGTTGACAAACATGTTCCTGTAAAAGAGCTCTTTAGAAAAGAAAAAATAGTGCAGGCCAAGCCATGGCTAACAATTGGTATTAGAACATCTATTCAAATCAAAAATAGATTTTATAAAAAGTATCTGAAAACAAATTATCAGTTATATTTCGATAGGTTCAAATTCTATAGAAACAAGATAAATCACTTAACTCGTATCAGTAAAAGACAATATTATAATAATTATTTCCAAATAAATAATGATAATGGAAACTTAATTTGGAGAGGAATCAAACAAATTGTTAATTTAAAAAATAACAGTTTTACCGTTCCTACAGTGATAACTGAAAATGACAGAGAACTCAAGGACTCAAAAGACATTGCTAATTAGCTTTTTGTAAATACTTTTCTAATGTTGGAAATGAAATAGCAGCTTTCATCCCAAACATAAGTAAATCACCTTTAGATTATCTCGATAAATCATATTCTGATAGCTTTTTATTCTTCCCACTTCAACTCGAGAAATTGAGGATAAAATATTGAAGTTGAAAAATGACAAAGCAGTTGAGCCTCTGAGTATACCTGTTAGAATCTTGAAAATTATTAGACATGTTGTATCTGGGCCACTTGAAGCAATTTTTAATCTGTCCTTCTCTACTGGAATTTTTCCAAGTTGTCTCAAAGAAGCTAATGTTATTCCAGTTTTCAAAAGAGGAAGCCGTAGTCTCTTAAATAATTATCGTCCCATATCTCTCTTGTCAGTATTTAATAAGTTATTAAAGAAATTAATGTATAAGAGACTATTTAACTATCTAGAAAAAAAATCCATACTCTATAAAAATCAATTTGGATTTCGTACTAAACACTCAACTAATCATGCTATCTTAAGCATTGTTGATAATATTCAAAGAGCAATTGAAGACAAGGAGTTTTCCTGTGGAATATTCCTTGATTTCT
>JAOTRI020122783.1:0-22500 GCA_028564885.2 Zoanthus sanctaehelenae
AATGTTTGATATAACTATAAGTTTTTGTTATTGAAAAAATTTTATTGCACAACCACGTCTTCTGAAATGGTCACCCAGCCGGGCTTAACTTCTCTAATTGGATGAGAACCCATGTTTACTTAAGGTTATGCCATTGACACTATATTTTCCTATCAAATGTTAACTCTTTCTACGAAAGTAGTTTGTTATCTCCTACAATGTGCACTCTCTATTACAAACTTGGTTTTTGGTTCGACACATTAGGTTTGACGTCTGAATCAACTGCCGAACTTAATTAATTCGAGTCGACTCGAATAGGAATTAGGTTCGGTGCATGAAAAGATCGACGTCTGAACTAGGCCTAAGTTTGTTTATGTTGCACTTTATTCATCCATTCATTCGTTACTCTACAAGACGGCAAAATAAAAGGAAACATTTGCAAAATTAATCCTCAAACCTGTGGACACTAGTAAGCTCACAGCTGAATTTTTTGTTTCCTCTAGATACTGTAGAGCTGTATCAGGGCGACATTGTTATAACAAAGAAACTTAAAAAACAGCTGTTTAAAAAGCATATCATTACTGACTCTAAACGTCGAAAGAGCCGAGCGGTAATGAGTAATCGTCGCGGCCGCTGGATAGGCTCGAACGGAAAACCCGAAGTACCTTACGTAATAGAGCCATCGAACTGTAAGTATTACAATGCTTTACCTTGCTGAATAATAATAATATTAATAATGATAATAATAACAACAATAATAATAATATATACTAGCAAAAACTAACGATAAAAAAGTTCGACGTTTCGGCGACATCTTAGTTACTCGTAAAATCGCATATTTTAAAATTATTTTAGTTTCCCTTGACAATGGTGCCAAGATGTCGCCGAAACGTCGGACTTTTTAATCGTTAGTTTTTGCTAGTATATGTGTAACTAAATCACTGTTAATAATAATAATAATAATGATGATAATAGTTCAATATTCTTATAGCAACATATCTATTATCTTTGGGTATATACACAGTATCTATTCTACAGTTAAAAATCTGTTGTACATATGCATGACATATATAAAACAAAAAATTATAAAAATACAAAAATGATATATTGAAGATAACGCTTTTAATATAAATTTAAATTCTGTTATTGGACTAATTTATGCCTGCATATACTGAGAGCATTCTAGAGCTTTAGTGCCGAACCAAATGAAAATGCTCTGGACCCATAATTCCCGGAATTCCTTTCATTAGATACTGAAAGGTCAGAAGACACTTGTCAACTGACCTTAGTTTAGAACTACATGCATTGATGAGTCGAATTTAAGTAGATACCGCCGCCTGGTTAGCCTAGTTTGTAAGATGCTAGTCTATCGGGCGGGAGGTTCGAGTTCGAACCCCTGCCGGACACTCAGGGTCAGCGGTGCCTTTGCCCTAACATCTGCAAAACATCTGCAAATGGTTCTTCTTCTTCTTCTTCTCCTTCTCCTTCTCCTTCTCCTTCTCCTTCTCCTTCTCCTTCTTCTTCTTCTTCTTCTTCTTCTTCTTCTTCTTAATATTATTATTATTATTTTTATAGATCGCTGATAAATACAGTAGCTAGACTATTAAATGACTTATAAGCTAAGGTAGAGGTAGTGGGGGGTAAGGGGACTGGGGATAGAAGAGGGCTAGGAGAAGTTAACTCTCAGTGAGACTAAAGAAACCAACTTTTCAAATTACAGTTTTCATCATCGTTCAAGTATTTAATCCGTTCTCCTCAAAATCACCTATTTGATTTTAGTTTGCATCTATTGGCTTCACTTTTATTACTATGAATTTGAGAATTTGATAAACATAAAGCGCTCAATAATTTTGTATTGTAACAGATTACGTACGAGATGTGATCTTGCGGGCCATTAATCACTGGAGCTCCAAGGTTCCTTGCATAAAATTTGTACCACGTACCCGCCAAAGGACGTACTTGAGCTTCTTTTCTGGTGGAGGGTAAGTATGACAAACGATAAACTTACTTAATTGGTAAACGTCAGTGCAAAACTGCAATACATTTACGAACATTGGATCAGACAATCGTAATCAGTCGGAACTCATTTCAGAGTAAAATATTTTTGACTTTTGTCAATAAGATTCGCAAAGACTGATCTTACAACGTGAGCAAAGTTTGGGCCACTTATATAATATTTTGATTGCACACCATAGGTTACAGCTTTATTTTTTTAAAATGGTTAGTCGAAATATTGTATAACTTGTTCATGCTCAAATGAGGACGTATAAGTTTTATGTTTTTCTCTTCTCTTTTTGTTTAATTTTCATTATCTTTTATAGTATTGTAATAGAAATGATCTCTAACAACTTGTATGTACGTGTAGGTGCTATTCTTTGGTGGGACGACAGAATCGACCAGGTGCACAGAGAGTTTCTATTGGGCGAGGATGTGGACACTTGGGCGTGGTCGCTCACGAAATCGGTAGGCAAAGGACCTCATTGATAATGATGATACATACTGGACATACATACATATAAGAAACCATACTGAATGTATAAAATCCTAACAACAAAAATAATACCCATTTCTATTATCGTATGAAAGATGTTTGCTGGCTTATCTCCTTTGCGTAGGGGTAAAAACCAAAATTGTGTAATTTTAAGTGACACCATTTCTTAATGTAATTAGTATTCAGTTGTTAAACTCATTTAAACCAGAAACTCATTTCTACAAACAATTGTCTGTTATATTGTGTGGTTTACGTTTCAATTACTTGCATGATTAAATGGGCGGAAAGTACTCATGTTTAGCTTAAAAATGTGTGATATTAATGAAAGTCTTGATTTATGGCTTTAGGTCACGCACTTGGTTTTTGGCATGAACAGTCACGCCCAGATCGTGACAGCTTTGTTATAATTCACTGGAGTAATATTCGAAGTGGTATGTTTTAAATTTATTGTAATTTTCGATAATTTTATTCTTTTGGATATTATATTATTTTACATTCACGTATATTCATATTATTACTTTCTAATATGTTTTAGAAAATATATTTTTTACCTAACGGTAAAAAACGTTTTTTTTGATTGTATAAACTTTTTAAACAAATAATTTTGTGATTAACAAATTAAGCCCTGTTCTAAACAGTTGCTCAAACTCGTATAAACAATATCTTGGGTAGCATCCGGAATCAAACATTAGAATATGTAACACAAATCGTTTCTACATTCAGAGAAAACAAATGGATGGTCACTTTGATATAATGCCTCGTTGATTGGTTAAAATGTTATCAAACATGTTGCCGATTACGGTGTATCAAGAAAAACAACGACCTTAATCAATTAGCTTTGTTTTTTGTTAATTCTAATGTTCCTAATTCCTTGCTTGTTTTAAGGAATGGCCTACAATTTTAAAAAGCATGGAAGAAGAATGATTAATAGTTTAAATGTTCCATATGATTATGCAAGCTTGATGCATTATGGGTCAAGGGCTTTTTCCAAGAAGTAAGTACTCTTACTGACACTGCAATGTATTTGTAGGATTTTTGTCATTCTGATAACGATGATGTTTAAGGTAACATTGAAGATATTGAAAATAAAATTAAGACTTATATTAAAAAAGTAATAGAGAGTGTTGTTTTACGTTTAACAGACAATTTTCGCATTACAGATGAAAAAAATAACAGCGGATTCAATTTTGGCAATGTTAGCCTCGTTTTGTTGTTAAATATTAACAAATACTTGCGATAGAGAAAAAGCCTTCAACAATACACACAGTTTGTGTAAAACTACATTGGCATTTAGGAATATTTAACTTCATATAGAGGCTAATATTGCACTGAAAATTGAATCCATTGTAATCTACGTCAGCGGCATCTGCAATGAGAAAATAGCCTATACATATGACAACGTTATTGATGTCTGCAATGAGAAAATAGTCTATACATATGACAACGTTATTGATGTCTGCAATGAGAAAATAGCCTATACATATGACAATATTATTGATGTCTGCAATGAGAACTGAATAGTCTGTACATATGACAATGTTATTGATGTCTGCAATGAGAAAATAGTCTGTACATATGACAATGTTATTGATGTCTGCAATGAGAACTGAATAGTCTGTACAAATGACAATGTTATTGACGTCTGCAAACGTCTGCAATGAGAAAATAGTCTATACATATGACAATGTTATTGATGTCGGCGATAACAACGGGTCACTAATGATGGACCAGATATGTACTAACAAGATTTTATAGATAGATTTCTTTGACTTTTCTAAACGTTTCGAGCTGTACTTGGCTCTTTATCAGTATATAAAAATAATGAAAAGTTCTGATGCAAATCTGCATATGACGCCCATGTATAATAGAAACAAAGCCTATTTCGAGCATTATTTTTGTGTTCTATTTTATCATGCCTGATTACGATTTTAAAGTTTTTTTTAACAAGATTGTCTCCCCTCTCTCTTTTGTCGTTTGTCGAGATGGTAAATAGGGCCTCCACCAGGAATCTCCGTTTCCTGCCTTTCTGGAAGCCATCTCTCACGTTACTCTTGTACGCCTCAATTCCGCCTTCTCTATTCCAAGTCATTAGAAGACCTATCCCTCTTACCCTTTTCCTTACGCGCTCCATCCACACTCCCGAGACAATTTGCTGCCTGGCATTTTCAAAACATGGTGCAGCCACCTTAGATTAGGGCTAATATAATTGGCTTCTAGATAAAAATGCTTAAAAAATCCTATCTGTCATAAACTAATAGTTTTTCCCATGTGTTTCAAGTGGAAGAGTTACCATCACAAGACGCGATGGTGGAACAAGGCTTGGTCAGCGGTATGGATTAAGTGCAAAGGATGTGCAGCAAGCTAACCTTCTCTACTGTGGCAGCAACCCTCCGACTAACAGACCCCCTATTCGTCCTCCTACCCGACCCCCTACAGGTAAATGTTTTTATAATATTTTTTCTTTCTCTACATTACTACATCTTTTACGAGCAGGAGCTTATGTTTGGTTTCTGTATCTTAAAGCCGATGAGAGTTCTTGAGCTCTCTTGACCGAACACTAATCCATCGCAGGTTAGCTCCTACTTCATTGTTCCCAGTATATAGCGGTATTTTTGTTGAACTCCACCTCAGAGTTAAATGAATAGAATGTTAAAATATTGAATAAAATGATTTTGAATTTTTTCTGATAACCCCTAAGCCCTAAGAATACCATAATGCTGATTTTGCCCCCCCCCCCTACAAGTGCAATGAGCACCTCATCAGTCCAATATAGAAATAGTGTCCCCTAGGATTAAGGCAATTTGTAAATCTAAGTTGCTTTCTTCCGAGATGTTGTTCTTAAAAAGAATAGAATGAAACTGTGTAAACTTTAGAACACTAACAGTCTAACTTTCGTTCATGAATACTTCTCGTTTATAGGCTGTCAACACAAGAACAAGCACAAATTGTGTGCATTCTGGGAAAGTAAGAAATATTGCCGCGACAAAAGATACACTTCTTATATGATGCTAAACTGTAAGAAAAGCTGTTTATGTAAAAGTAAGTGAGTTTGGAATTAGCTCAAGGGGTTCATTGTGCGGTTCGGGATTTGTTCAAAGAATTTATTGTATGGTTTAGGATTAGTTCAAGGGATTAAATTTTGTAGTTTAGAATTAATTCAAGGGACTCATTGTGTGGTTTGGGATTAGTTTAAGGGATCAATTGCGCGCTTTTGGATTAACTGTGCTGTCTTCTGAATATAATTCAGCTCACAAAAAGAAACAATAACAACAATAGGATTAAGAGCAATTAAATTCTATTGACTGCATATATATATTGAACAGCTGGAGAAGTGCATAACAATTCTTACTGAAAATAATTTTTTCTTGTTTTTGACAGAACAGTCCATTTGTACGGATAAACGTTCGTGGTGTTCGTACTGGAAGAAAAGGGGATACTGCACTAGCACGTGGTATAAATCATTCATGCGCACTAATTGCAGGAAAGCATGCGGTGTTTGTTAGACAGATTGACCACATTGGATACTTTATTATCATTTGACTTTTTAAAATTATTTCTAAAACCAAGTTCTGTAAGTTAAATGTTGAATAAAATGATTTTTGAAGTAAAGTTACCCTGCTTTAATTTGTCGCCATACAATCAATTACGGAGCGTAACGAGACCGGGATGGGGGGAGGGAGATCAAGCCTTAGTAATGTACTGAATACTTTCTATTTTATTGAATTTTGCGGAACATTAGATCTATTTTCATTTCTCGCGTTAGATCTGATATTTTCCTTAAAATCATGACCATGTTTTGCGGCAACTAGATTCCGAGCGGAAACATTCCTTTGACTTGATGATGTCATGAATTTCCGTCGTATACACTGCCTGTACCGAGGTGACTGAAGTTTATTAAACTCTATTAACGTAAATTACTCAATGGAACATTAGTTCTATACAGCTAAAACCTTAAAACTGAAATTCCAAGACTTGTTAATTAAATTCTCTTAACATATGTTGAATTTATGTCAGATTGGTTTGCATTTCCAATTGATGATTTATCATTATTATTATTATTATTATTATTACAACTATTATTTTTGTTCCTATTTTTCTTCTTATTATTGTTATTTATAAGTAATAGTAATTAGTAATACTAATATTAACATCACTTTTTTGCCATGATCCGATTTCTGATTCACTCCCAGTTCCGATCAACATTTTGTCGAGGCCGTCTCAAACCACGACTCAATAAACTGGTCTAAAACCTATAGTTTTTTTTAACTTACCATTTTTACTGAACGTATTGTGAAATAATATCTTTTTAACGATCAAGAAGCTCACTTTAAATAAAAGATATTGCTAAATGACCGACAGCCGGCAAATAAACTCAAAGTACTAAATGGGCGGCAGTCCAACTTTTTTAAAAATCATAAAGGATTTAGTAATTAAGATCAACATTCAGGGATTTTACAGAAGATGAAACCGAGACACTAAATGTTTTTACTATCACCTAACTAGTGGGCTAATGCAAATCCTGCATTTTAATTGGCTACGCTACTAGAGGACTATTAGTAATAGCCATCGAGTAACGAAATTCGACTGGTGCTTCACTGGTCAGCTCTCGAATTCTCCCAAACGTGCGCCTCGGTTTTCATAGCGCTATGAAGGCACAGAAAAAATGTTTTATTTCTTAAGTGAAAATATTAAGTTTGAAGCGATTAATGATTTAAGTTTGCATGCAGCGACTACCATTAATTAAGTTTGCAGGGAAGAAAAATTAAGTTTAGAGCTAAAAATAATTAAGTTTGCAGCGAAAAAAAAATCAAGTTGGAAGCGAAATTGGCTTTAGTTTGTAGTGTTTTACATTTTGTTTGCGGTGATTTTATTTGTTGTACATATGCAGTGTCGCTTCTGGGCCACGGTAGGTTGCTGATCTTGTACATCATCTGTTGTTTATCTAGATCTGTTTTTAAAAAAACGTAGATGCAAAACAATTTTAAAACGACATTCTTTCTTACAATATTTCTTCAGTGGGCCGTAGACTAATTATAAGGTGAAAATACAGATTTTCCCAAATTATACATTAAGTTGCTACCAATTTAAAAATATAATTTTCCATCTCCAGTAAACTAGAAGACAGCGAAAAAAGCCAACAGCAACATTGCCAAGAAACAAAAACAAATTATTTCATTGTTTTAACTGGGAGGAATCTATTGTCGTTTAGTAAAACACAGATTGATAAATTGTGCTATTTGGAATTTCAGTATAAAATACGATTTGTGCAAAATCTTCGTAATTAAAAGGAAGGTCTCCTATCAATAATTTTATATTTATTAGCAAGAAACATTTTCTTTGCGATATTTTAATTGTTTAAGCTGAATAAAAAGTGACATATAAGCGACATTTTCATGTATGTTCCTCGCACTATGGATTACTGATAATTCTGAGGTTGCTTGTGCACTCATATTGGAGGATGAAAATACAGTCCATAGCATTGTCAAGATAGTACGAGAATCCGTTAAACTTCATCTTGTTTTTATCAATCGAAAGGAGGTGATGGAGTGCTCACAGGTGGCACTTATCACTGGTAGTGTGCCAGCAATTCGCAATAATGTGTGTATGTTCGGGAAAAAGGTTCGATCAGCCTGTCCAAGCGCTTTGGAGACTGTGTATGCAGTGCACCGTCTGGATCATTTTGCCACTTCAAACACCAAGCCTGGAGCTCAACTTCAACCGCAAAAGAGGATGGGAGGTTCTCCTTGTAGAAAGAACAGATGTCTTCAATGTCAGCTATTCTCGCACACTCTTTACTTCCTGAAACTGCACTTGGCAGGAGAGTCATCTTCTACCTCGTCGTGACCAAGCTATTTGAAGTGCACATGTTCTTGTGTGCGCGCGCCCTCCCGCAAAAGGCGGGAAAGTTTGCAACGTTTCGTTCGTGCGTGATGGTTGTGTGGGAAGGCTGTGGAACCAGACGTCCTCTACAAAAGGTGATATCTAGTGAACTTTTTCTGCTAATATCTACTAATTTAGTGGGGTTTCCTTTGGAATGAAGAACAATTCAACAGTTAAGACTGCTAAAAAAAGATCGAGTCCAACTGAAAGGGGGGGGCACCGGCCCCCCAGGCCCCTCCCCTAGATCCGCCCCTGGCCGTGTTAGTACCAGCGTTACTAGAAATACTAGCCAAGCTGTTGGTTAATCATGGCAGAAATCCGACCCGAAGATGACGATGAGTTGCAGGAAGACCTAAGAAAATATGTGGGACAAAAGAACTTCAAACAACTTTTAAGAGTACATAAAATATATCCAAAGTTATAAGTACTTGTTAAAAAAAGAAGTTAAGCATTTAACTATGTAGTTAAATTCTTTAGCATTTTAATTACATATTATTTCAAAAAAGTGTGACTGAATCAAGAGCACGTTATTTACTTTATCGAAGACATTTTATATATTATGTGACCGGACGACTTGTCAGAACTGATGAAGATTACCGTAAATAAGAAATAAAATATACAGTAGATATCTGAACAGACATAACTACAACGCCGCTAAAAAAAAATTATCAAAACAGCCACTGCTCATCAGCAGGATATCAGGGTCGTAACGAGGGATATGGGATCAGGGATCAAAGGCCTAAAAAGGGCCGGGATCAGGGATCACCGAGTCCCGGGATCAGGGTTCACAGCCCCGGGATCAGGGATCACAGCTACGGGATCAGGGATCACAGCCCTGGGATCAGGGTTCACAGGCTGGGATCAGGGATCACAGCCCCGGGACCAGGGATCACAGCCCCGGGATCAGGGATCACAGTCCCGGGATCAGAAATCATAGCCCCGGGATCAGGGATCACAGTCCCGGGATCAGGGTTCACAGGCTGGGATCAGGGATCATAGCTCCGAGATCAGGGATCAGCAGTAGTTTTCATGGTATCCGGGATCAGGAATCAAAATTATCATTGATTTTGGGATCAGGGATCAACATTTTGGGAAAAAAATATGGGATCAGTCACGAAAAACTATCCCTCGTTACGACCCTGGGATATGCCCAAATTGTGGGCAACTCTACAATTGGTTTCGGCTCCATTAAATCTTATGTTACAAAACCGTTTTAAAGAAAGTTTAATGCTTGAATAGTTTTTATTCGTGAAGACTAAAGTAAACTAAATTAAAAAACTTTACTAGTTTTACACAAAAGAGCCTTAATCTCAAAAAAGCTGAGTACGTGTCCACACTTTCACTAACTGATTGTACCAACAGGTCTAGAAACGCTGTTCAAACAACGACTGCTTAATAACTACCATTACGCGTTAATAAGGTATCATTAATACTAACAACAAGCAATCAATCTTTATTGTCAGTCTATAGATGCATTTCATATTATATTAATTTTACAATGTATTTTCAGCTTTCAAAAAGATATATACTTATATACGAAACCGAAACTATTTTATAAGCCTGTCAAATCCGAGTTGCGAAAATTCATATTGACTGAACATGATACTGAAATTCTAATAAACAGTTTTTTCTCAACCTTAGCGCTACCACAAAACTGAATCAATTTTCTTAATATGATATATACTTTTTAATATTCGCACTAGTTAGAAATATCTCTGGATCACTCATCACCAAGATCCATCATCGAGCAATATTTATTACATTTGTGAAAGTCACAGAATTAAGTTTTTAATACCGACTGTCGACATATTGCCAGCACAGAAGTAGTATTCGGAATTAGCGTTATCCTGAAGCTCACAGGTTGCAATTTCTGGATCATAGAGGTCAAACGTTGACCCCTGTAGATCCAAAACCATCATCTTCTTCTCTAACAATTCGTATAAGTGAAATGAACAAAGCACTCAGCCTTCTTTAAAATCTCGTCATGTTCTTCTTCATCGCCCGATTTCGCACATTTTTTGCCATCATTGTTTATATACTTAACAAAGTCCCCTTTAACAAATTGCTCCAATGTGGCAGGCTTGCCGTCCATAACAGCATAAAATGCTCTCCCATATTTAAAAGATTTGCCAAATTCTATCGGAACTTTCGAGGAAAATCTTTGTGCCAGATTTCGTGCAACGCTGTGCATCTGAACTTGCTTCCTGGTGTGCTCGTCCATACTCAGATTTAGTGTTTCTCTGATGGTCTGCTCTGCATGTTCTTTATAATTTTTTAGAACAAGTTCTCCCCGAATAGGAGAAGAACCGTCTTGACACCGAGCACGGAAAGCATGTCGAAATGCCCCATCAGCGAAAGGCTCCTGTTCCAGTTCAATGACCACGGAACCGTGGCTTTGCCACTGGGAACTCGAAATATCAAAATATTCAATGTCAATGGTACGCCTCTGGGGTGGTTTGATGAGTTTCCCCGCATTAAGTAACTCTTTGATTGAAACTGAATGCGGGAAAATAGTCGATGTTCCTTGCTGTTTTACGTTTGTATGGGCAGGGCTGGCAGATGCATATTGTTTTGCAAGTGCTGGCTTTCTCTTGGATGGTGACCCGGGATCTGACAGCGGATACCCATAAGTTTTCTCCATTGCTTGATTCGGTTGCAAAAATCGGACCAGGTACACCTTTTTACCCTTAATCTGCTCAAGGTTGCTGCACGACGGACCACGATCAGAAGCCAACAAGTCACAGGAACCGCGCGGAGCCTTGTAAAACTGCTCGCAAGCTTCCTTAACATTTTCAATAATCAGTTCATCGTAATCGAAAGGAACGAAGTCCCTTGTATCCAGTGGCTCGTATTTTTTAAGTCGACCTGTTGCTGTGGAAGACATTCGCTGCACGCACAGATATGAGGGCAGTTTTTCCTGCGTCTTTTTTGTCTTCTTCCCGCCCCGTTTTAAACCTACTCGCTCTTCAAATTCTTCCCAGGTTTCTCCTGCTTTCCCGGCAGCTCCGCGTTTCATGGTTCAGTTTGATAAATACAAAACCAAAAACAAGATAAGTCAAAGTAGCGTGTTCCAACAAGGCAGCGAACATGAAATGCTAGAAATACGCATTAATCGCGAATGCATTTTAAAAAATGTCAAGCTAATGGTGTTAGTGGTGCTAAAATCACACCTCCGCGCCCCTACGTACAGGAAATAGCTGGGCTAAAGCCAGTGACCTGCTACGCCACTAACTATACATTTTTTAAAAAGTTATTTTCACTGATAACACTGGTCCGTTCCCTAGATTTGTTCTGTTATTTCGCGCTCTGAATCCTCGTCATAGTTTTCTGATTGCCAAAATATGCAAGATTATCACGAGTAGAAAATGTTGATCATTTTACTGGCGTGTTATACACTTTTGTAAAGGTAGAAAATCAACTTTTATTTCCACGTGATAACGCTGGGCCACGTGGAACGAATTCATTTTTGAAATTAAAATTGAGATTTATTTTCAGTGATAACGCTGGTCCGTTCGCTAGATATTGGTTGTATTATTTCACCCCTGAAACGTCTTCACAGCCTTCCGAAGGCCAAAATATGCAAGATTATCACCAGCAGAAAATGTTCATCATTTTACTGGCGTGTAATTCAGTGTTGTAAAGGTAGAAAATCAATTTTTGTTTATGCGTGATAAAGGTGGGCCACGTGGAGCAAATTCAAGTTTTTTTCTTCTAAATGAAATACACTTTGAAACTGAAAATGATCATACAAAAATTTAAATGAAATAAAAATTGCGATTGCAATTTAAAACTCAAATAAGAAATTGAAAGTTACGGTTCATACAGAATGAAATTGAAAACTACTAGTGACATTAAGGTTTGGATTAAGATGGCGATTTGCATTGGGAGGATTAAACTACAAATTGAAACAGAATCTGAAATCAAAACCGAAACAAAAACTGCAAGTAAAACTGATTTCCAGTTGCAAAGTAAGTTGCATTTCATATCGAATTTGATGTTGACAAATCAAGTTTGTTTCAAAGTAATAATATTTAAAGAAAATCAGGCGAAAAAGATAAATACTAAATATTTTAGCCTTTAAGAGCGAGCAAAACTGCCTGATAACGCTGGGCCACCATACACGTGAACTGAACTCGACACAACTACAACAAATTGTGATAGTTGACACCGTTTTACACAGCGCGCCACCACGACAGAAACGAAACTAATTTTGGTTCAACAACTTAGCTTTTTAACACTTTTTGACATTCATTTGTTTGCTCATCAACAGCATCGCCCATAGTCGCGATTCATGTTCATATTTTGTTTCACTGGCTCAATTTTTGCGAAGGCATTTCTACAGTCAAGTTATTGAGCTGCATTGTTATTATTGTTATAAAGGGCTAAGTTTACTGTTTCTTGTTACAGAAGTTTTTTAATACCCGATATATATAAATCATTTAATGTACTTATTCGATCATTTTTATGTACGTATCGTAGAGTGTGCAAGAAAAGACTACACTCCGCCAGCGAGCAGTGAACTCTGGCTGCAATGCAATGAATTCTGGCTAAAACAACAAACAGAAATCAAGATTTTTTTCTAGATTTTGATTATAAATTCAGTGCTTGCTCGCTCCGCTCGCTCCGCAGCAAATCAAAAATCCAATATAATTTTAGTGGCTCGACTGAGAAGTTAACCCTATCCCATATTATATTATATCAGTCGACAGGTGTTAAGGTATGAAATAACAAAGTTATTACAACTCAAACGACCAGATATGATGATATAACGGTCTAAACGTAACGCTTTGTTTGATAACTGATAAGAACTGAAGTTTATATAAGAACAACGAAGCTTTGAGGTTGCCCGAGAATTAAGAACATTTCAGGAACAAACGAATGCAAACAGCGATGCGGCTGAAAAAGAGCGAAAATGTTTCCAATTCAAACTTGATTGCATCTTTTAATTTAAATTCACAATACGGCTCAGTAAAAGCAAAGATGCATCGTTTCCCATCTATCATTATATTACCTATCTAAATGAAACATGCATGTATACAAACGATCAACGCTGTTTTTTTAACGCCTTGTTTTTTTCTGAATAATTAATCACAAATTATTAAGGCTGGAGCAGCTAAAAATGAAGAACATTGAGACACGTGAAAGTTTATAATAGGAATTCCACATGGTTTTTCTTTTTTAATAAGAGGTATGATTGAGATTAGGGCAAAAATGTATCAACTTAGAGGCTTTAGATACCTTTGTAAAATTTTGTGCGTTAACCCCGTCACTCCCATTTGAATTATTAAATTCTCCCAACTTGAGGACATAATTTTCATTAATGAAGTTTGGGAGAATCTCACTTTTAATCGTCTGTAGCTGGCTCTGTTTGATAAGTTCTTATTTACTCATTACCAAATGTCTTATTTTGTATTTGTTATGTAAGGAGAAATGCTTTAATTCAAGAATTAAGTTTAACTTTAAAACCTAGCTAGAAAGACTTTTGTTTCATAAGGATAAAATCAAATGTTCCTTATCAGCTAGTCACAGAAAAATGTATCAATTACCATAAGTACTTTCATAGTTTGCTATTTTTTTGTATTTGTTTTATATCTGTCACATTTACCCTGCATTTTAAGATCACAAAACTCATTTAGCTTCAAAATCATGCTATATTAGTTTCCAACATTTTAGTAATGTGAGGAGCAAGATCTTCAATGTGCAATTAATCTCAGAATGCATTAAAGTTATTCTATTAGTTTAAAAATATGGCGATAATTTAGCAGGTGGTAAAAAGCGATTGTATTTAGACTTTTTCAATTTTCCTTGACACGTCCTTACTTTTCAGCTTTTGCAAACTTGAATTTAAAAGCAAAAATGCTAATTTCTGTTTATTTTCTAGGCCTTTTTTCATTGCTTTTTGACTTTTTCATCTTTTTAATTGTTTTTCTTCTATAAGTTAAAAAGATATTTTAACAGCCTTTATCCGGTTGCTTTTTAACTGTTTACTGAAATAGATCAAGAAAACACCATAATTTTCTTTGCTTAAGACATGTGAACTGAATTAAACTGTTTTAAATACATTCGTCTTATAGTTCTGTCGGCAATGAGAGCGCGAAACAGTGATCGAAACCAAATTGACATATTTGAAAATGTTCGACTTTAAAAACATACATTTAAAAATATACTTTAAAAATACTTTTAAAACAAACTTAAAAACATACAACAAAGAACAATAACTATTATTTCAATATTGATATCGATCAGCACATAGTTTTCAACTCTGTGTGACAAAATATGAACATAATAAAATTTCGCACCAATTAGAATTCAAATAGCTATTTTAATTTGGTTGTGCTATTTCCAACTTTTATACTATGAAAAAAAAGCTTAGCATTCACAAGCATCTGCTAGTTAATTTTCTAGTCATAACGAAAATGGTTTTATTAAATTATATAATTTTAAAATGATTATTTAATATCGAATTATAATTTTAGTCAGATCACGGCTCGAGCTGTCTTCATGATTTTTTCTTTATTTCTGCCAAAAGTGACATACAGAAAGAGGCTTTTGGCTAATGCTTTACGTCACTAAGTCTAAAGAGCCCACTCAACCACTACCGTGGTAACTCTCTTGAATTAGTTTTTGATAGAAACGATTTTGAACGCTGCCGAGCACTGATCGAGGTAAGTCTAAGGGTTATGTAATTGTTCACGCTGATGACAACACAGTTAACAAACTTTGAGCATGCTATATTTCGTAACATTTACAGAAGGTCATATCTAGATACATATCATGTCAATGGCGATATTTCCTTGTTTCAAGTAATGTGTGAAAAAAAACACGCTAGATGTTGTGGGTTTATCTGCATATTACTAACCGGGAAAAAAAAGAAAGATTTATATCAGTTCAATCACCTTGTTGCTTTAAAATATTGAAGTGCAACATGCAGCTGAGATCAAACTGGTTTTGTTTGATCAAAAAGGGAGCGTCGTTTGGCTCACGCGATGTCTTTACCAGGAAACAGATCATCAAGATTGGTTCATATCTGAATCTTCCGCTTCCACATAAGTGACAATAACACGACATTTGTGTTTCCCTATTTCTGATTGTTAGGAATTATCGAAAAATGATATCCTCGATAAACGGACATTATCCATTTCAAAACAGAAGAGTTTAATTTTGTATCCATGTGCTTTTATTACTGACATTTTGATTTTCGTTTGCAGTTCAATTTAAATAAAGGGACACTTTAGGGTTATTCTTAGTGCCAAAAGACAAGAATTCGCAAATGGAATTGAATTTGAAGTTTCGAAATTGAACATCGATCGTTGTTTTGAATAATTGAAACACGTATCTTGAGAAATACCCTTCAGTTTTACCACGTCCTTTACCTTAATGCTATAAAGTGACAGACCCATCTTGAAGATCTTTTGAATATTTTTTTAGTTTGTCACGATTTTGCCAAAACTTTGTCAAAAACGAAATCCAATTAAAAGCTGAAACCCGGGCTTTGTAGATCATACTCTGTCCTTTAATTACGGTTCATCTCACTTCCTGATCGTTCTTCAAAAGCTAAAACAATTCTTTTCTTTTTTTTGTACACATTGCTGACTTATTGAAATCAATGAGCTCTTATCATACCACACATGTTCACATGTTTCGTCTAAAATCTGACAGCCCGCCAAAACATCATTTTAATTCATGAGTTACTTTAGTATTTGATGGCAAGTACGTTTTTAGCTCCGGCCATGAGACTTGTAAAGAAATGACCTTTGATGTTCTTGTGAATTAAATCCAATCAATTCCGTGTGCAATTTATGCTATTTCCTTTAGACAACAAAACAATCTGTTTTTAGAAAATATTTATCTAAAACATCTTAAAATTTTCGTCAGTGGTTATTATGCATTAAACCGGACGTCATTTTCAATGGCTTTAGTGCTTTGATAAGTGACATTCAAGTCTTGGTTTCAGAATAATAAGAATAATTTAACAAGTGTTTGCTACATTTTTAAATACCAAAAAAACCTTGTTATATTTTCTTAATCTCCATGTTTATACTTGCTTTCAATTCTGTTAAAACTATGCAAGTTTCACATGTTGATCAATGCTGGTTAAAAAGGTTTGATTCACATATTTAACGAAGTTTTGCTCTGGCTCCAATCTCTGAACTGATGTTCTGTGTGTGAGTTATATCTTGACGTTGACTTAATGTCAGTTTGACAAGCGGTTTCTTTTCTTTCTAATTGGTGTAAGTACAAAAGATGCCCTCCCACCTAATCAAGAAAACAATGGCCATGTATGAATTGTTACAAATATTGGCACACGGCTGCCTACTATTTTATTGCAAATCTCTTCGAACTCGAAAGAAAACTAAACCAGTTTACATGTCGAATTAATGTATGTGACTAATGAGCTAAAACTGCTTTAAAGTTTTTGCAAGCTTATTTTCTATTTTCTGTTTCATAACTTTACATTGCATGTTATGTCGAAGTAAAAGGGATTTAGAGATAACAGCAGGAGAGACAGAGGATGCTTGTTGGTCATAAATCAATTGAATCTATGAACTAATGCCTCGAACTAACCAACATCATAAATGCTGCACGGGTCGCGAAATATTGAAACCAACTTTGGCGAGTTTTCACTATCGAGAACTTCAATATCACGAGTCTTTCATTCGTAAAGGAAGAGAGTTCTGACGGCTTTCTGGCAACGTTTTCCAAAGGTGAGAGAACGTCAAAACTTCCACGTTTCCTTTAGATCTTGTTTTTGAAACTTACTCGACACTTGAAAACAATCCCAGTTCAATATTTCTTTATCGCCAAAGAAGCTGTTTATCGCCATTTTTTATTATATATTCTATCAGAATAAATTCATTATCAAAATATGTTGCTGTTTATTTTTACAAACGGTGTTATGACACAAGAGTAATAATAAAATAAAAAGTTATGCAAAGTAAAAGAAACACCGTATGCCAATTCAGTATTGGCTTTCTAATGTCTCGTGTTTCCAATCGTGGTGCAGTGCATGTTGTCTTTTGACTTTCAACTAAGTAGAACAGAAATTGATAGTTGTTGGAAAAGAACTATGAACATAATAAACATAAAATGCCCTTGGAGAAGATTGAATGTTAACCTTAAACACTCTAAGTACGTTGCTTAGATTAAGTGTTTTATTAATGCGATTTTAAGATCGAACACTATAGCCTGCTGAAATAAAAGCTTCGTCAAGCGACGAAGCTAATAGGTCACTTATAATCCACAAACCTTTGTTTTCGATTCTTAGAAAAATTTAGTTTTGCTTTGTTGTTTTGCCTCAAGTCTCTGTGATTCGCCTTTATCAAGACTGTAAACATGGGCGGGCAATCGCGGTGGTAAATATATTATATACACGTAATTAGAAAGTTACATCAAATATAAAGAAGTTCACCTATGTCAAATCGCAAAATGTTGTGAGCTTACGCCCGATAAGATCTGCAAATAATGAATTCAAACTAGTTAAAGAAATTTTATTCTATATAAAAATAATCAAGAAAGATTACTCGACATTAAACATCTTTTAGTTGCTAAGCCAAAGATGAATTTATTTTCAGTTTAAGTTCACCATCTTCACCAAGAGAAATCCAAACTTGCTAGTTATCTCTAAGATCATAAAATAAAAAATGCACTTTCTAAGTTCGAAGCTCGGTTTTTTGTTCCCTTTGATTTGGTGGATTTTAAAGTGAAGATATTGGCCAACCTTTCATTCAGTAACTTGTTTTACCTGCCTGGCAATGTAAACAACGAATTAGCATATAAAGAATCATCAAAGATAAACCATGAAGCAGGCCTAGAAACTAAGTTGTACTTTTTCAATGCTATCTTGCTCTATTTTGAATAGTTATGAAGCTTCGAAAAGAATTTGTATTTTAAGGTTTTCTTTTTTTTTTTGCGAAGGCAAGATCTCTTGTAAACACCGGACGCTGTTCGAACGCCTCTTGTTGATACAAGGTCAATAATGACCTTGACTGTGATGCAGAGCAGTTGCGGTACACGATTATCATATTTTTTTCAAAATGTCTTGTGTGACATTTCTGGCAAGCTAGAGCGTATGTCTGGCAGTCAGAGTAAATAATGTTTGAAAAGAAATGAAAGAAAAGGATGTTGATTGACGCGGGATTCGTTTTGTTTGCATTACAATACAAATCAACGAGTGGAGAGGGGGCGTGGAATGCTAATTGATCGTACAGCACAATATAATTACGAACAATTAATTATGGCTTCTAAATAGCTAAGCAAACTTAACAGTCAGCAGCGCGAGCAGAAATGGGGCAAATATCCAGCAATATAGTTAGCCCTTCAGGCTTATATTAGTGCGTTTTCACACTCTATAAATGTGTGCTTTTTCGCTCCCAGTCGCTCATTTGAAGTTTTCTTTACTAGGATGAAGAATCACCCATGAAGAAATACAAATGGAATACCGCTGTGTGCAGGCAGTCTTTCTGGCTTGGAGTTTGGTTTGGTTTGTTCCCGCCGTTTTTAGTCGTAAGCATAAATCGATAGAAATTGTTCTTAAGGCATTTTTTCTGTAAATTGCTTATAGTTTAAACCGACGAAATCTGCTACTTTTTTAGAGTTAATGTAAGATTCCTGAAGTAAAAGTTAAGCCCGAAGCCGATCGACTTTACCAACATGTGTTTCTAACTTATGGGTCAGCTTAGTGGCTCTTCCTTAATTTTAGAGCCATGTAATAGACCGTTAAAATGCATGTTATGATTTCATCAACCATTAAACGAGGCAAAAGGGCATGTTTAAACGGTTGGCAAATTAACTAAGGTTACTTTGCCGCAGGGCAAACTATCACATTTTCTCAAATCTATTGATTGAAAAAACGCATCCTACCGTTCAAGTTTGTTTACAAGATATTTGTCCGGTAACCCGTTTGACTAAAAAGGCACAGATAGTTTTGTATTTGTTTGGGGACAGAAATGTTGATTTTGGGTAAATTTCTTAAATATCATTTCAGACATGAAATCATTGGAAGACGAAGATTCTGAAATCCGAGTAAAGCTTACCGCGATCAATTCAACGCTTGCTGGAGACGTGAACGTAACAATCTGGCTTTCGCCTCAGGTAGCAAATAACACAACGCAACGAAAAGTGATTGTTGATGTTTTCCATTATGCCTACGGGAATCGAAAGCTTGTTTCTTCCATAACAGACGTTCTCATAACCATACCACA
The DNA here is from genome assembly GCA_028564885.2 of Zoanthus sanctaehelenae. Taxonomy (NCBI): domain Eukaryota; kingdom Metazoa; phylum Cnidaria; class Anthozoa; order Zoantharia; family Zoanthidae; genus Zoanthus; species Zoanthus sanctaehelenae. The sequence goes on from JAOTRI020122783.1 coordinate 19,552, forward strand.
CGTCGTGGTCCTGCCGTGTGCTATCTTCGACCAGCCAGGAGAGTACCGATTCGAATATCATGTATCTGACAGTAGAATAAGTGGCATACTAAATCAGACATTATCTCTTAAATGGAGCCAGATTCGTATAGTAACCCCTTTGAATCACACTGCACTGACAAAATTTGGATCGATCTGGATTTATCATAATCGCAAGTGTCTTCCGCGAAAGTATCGAGACAAAGTGTTTCTTTACTATAGAAAAGGCAAAGACCGTGTGAACATCACCTCGAAGGTGGTTCGCAAACTGCAAAATGGTCGACAAAAAAATGGTGGGGAATTAAGAACACGGATGAGTTTTAGTTGTGAGTTGTTTGACACGCAAGGTCTTTACTATTTTGAATACGTTTCGATGCTGAGAAATGGACCAATTGTTCTTACACGGAGTGAAATCATACACGTTAAATGGAGTATCCACTCTTTGAGATCGACATTTAAAAGTATTCTACCATGTAAGGATAAATTCGCAATTAACTTCAGTGCACCAGAATGCCGTCGATTTACAGATAATGTCGAACTTTATCAACAAAACACAGGAAAATTTATAACAGAGAAGCCTGCGCTTCCCGGCCACAACTCAGTTTCATATTCTTGTTCGCTGTTTGATGAGTACGTGAAAGGTTACTGCTTCAAGTACGTCACAAAAGCGTCGTTTACAAAGAGAAAAACAGTCCAAGCTACTTTGTGTTTATCTACCTTTAGGCCAGGTGAGCCCTTAATGTCATTATAATGGTTTAGACTATTTGGGCGCTGATATATCCGCGAAATGCTTTCTTTAAAACGCTTACAGACCGACACGTTATGAGACATAGCCACTCTCTTTTGTCTATATACCGTCTTTATGTTCTTATCTCCTTTCGACTAGTACTTGAACTTATAAGCTACTTTTTTGTGTAGGCGTTGTAAAGAATTAAGTCTTGAAATGTGTCACGAAACAAGCAATATTTGTCGATAAACATTTGACTGTATACATAATTTGTAATTAAGTTTAGCTTCTCAGTAAAACAGCTGTCTTTGATTGTGACCAGTGCACTTTGAACGTTTTGAACATTTTAAAAATAAGCATCTAGCAAGGTGCGAACTAAATGTTGCAGCAAGATCTAAATTATTATTTTTGTTTACCTATAAAACAGTGTTCATTTGACAATTAAATGAATTTTATAGCCGTTGACAACCTAACGTAAAGCAATAACTTTGTCGGTGACCAGAAGTTAGGTGTTGCAAACTTGGAAGTTTAAAAAAACACTTTAGAGGCGACAGGAAGTGCTAAACCAAAATGTAGAAATTAGGCAATCTAGAAAATAAGGAATACAAAAGCGAATATTTCGTTTTCGATACAAAGCTAAAGGAACTTCTGAACTATTGAAAAGGATAATAAATTAACGCTTTTCAAGTCTCTGTGACGTCTAACAAAAGACACATGCGCTGATTGAAGCATAAAGTAATTAAAAGGATTTGGATTTTGTTTCACAGAAACTGTATTGTGCCTTTAACTGACAGACAATCTTTTGATAATACAAACTGCGTCCAGGCGATTAACAAAATATACGGTCTAGTAAAGGAAGCTGTAATTAGGCGAGTTAACTATTATGTGCACCATGGGAACAGCAAAACGAAGTATGATAATAATATCTAAATAGAGCAAGTCTACCTTGAATTACTTTTTCTTATATATATATAGGCTTGTACACGACCAAGGTTATTATTTTGTCATGTTTCCGGTACTGAGAGAATCAATAATTGATGAGATAATGAGTTGCATTTGTTACCAGTTTTCATTCAAAAAATAGGTTTTCTGTCCTAGTGGATGTTGTTGCTGTCTTTGCTGTTAGCTTGTACTTCTGTCTTTTTTTAGACTAGAAAAAGAATGTATTTGCCAGTTTTGACCTTACCATAATTAGCTATAAGCCATGGTAAATGCAAAGTTTTTATAGATACGGAAAGTAAATAAGTTAAAACGACAGTAAACGCTTTAGAAAATGAAAATGAAAACCTAACAAACCGAAAAGTAGTACTTTCTGTTGTAACGCAGAAGGTTTTATAACTACCAAAGAACAGAAGAACAAATTCTTAGAATGAAGAAATCTCGATGGCGATTCGACAGTTAAACCATGTCCATAAAATGGTTTTATAACTAAGGGCAAGCTTACAAAGCTATATTATTACATTGTTTAACTTTAAAAAAAAAATGAAATAGCAAAAGAAATTTACGAGGAATTCAGAAATAATACTTTTAATGCTTCTGTAATAGAAATAAACTGTTTTTAGATGTTTAACTCATGTCACTTTAAACGGAAACTTAAGCGTGGCATTATAATTTTTGTTTTTAAAACCTCTTAAAAATGCTTTCTTTTACAAAGTAAGGTAAAATTCTATAAATGTTTTAGTAATTCATAAATTAAACTAATTTATTTCCTTTATGTTATTTTGTCTGCTTTTGAGAAAAAAAAAACGATTTTATAAGTTATACAATAATTAAGAAATTTCGGAAGATTATGAACAACGGTTTACATTCTTAAGTCCGACAGTGAAAGGGAAAAAAAAGTTTCTTCTCGATATTAGGTGAAATATTATAATTCGAACATGAAATAGATATAGCAAGAGAAATGTACGAGAAAGTCAGATACAATACTGACTTATTCTAATGCGCCTGTAACAGAAATCAACTTTTTAAAAATGTTTATCTTATGTAAGCGGAAAGGGAAAAGTAATTTCTATTTTAAGCGTCGCGATATAACTCTTGTGATAATCTTTTAAAATGCTTTCTTTTACAAAGTCAAGTAACATTCTATGATTAAAGTCATTCATAAATTAAACCAATTAATTCCTTTATGCTTTCTTGTCTGCTTTTGAGAAAAGAAACACCGGACTGTTTAAGTTATGCAATAATGATGACCAACGGTTAACAAC
>JAOTRI020122784.1:0-12002 GCA_028564885.2 Zoanthus sanctaehelenae
TCAGCAGACTCTTCCCAGGTGGAGTAGGGGATATCGCACTTCTTAAGCGATGCCTTGAGTGTGTCCTTGTAACGCAGCTTTGGTCTTCCTAGTGAGCGCTTGCCTGAGGACAGTTCCCCGAAAAACAGCCTCTTTGGGAGACGACAGTCATCCATGCGACTTACATGGCCAGCCCAACGGAGTTGGGAGCGCATTAGGATTGCGTAGATGCTGTCCATCTTTGCTCGCTGTTGTACCTCGGTGTCTGGGACTTTATCGCGCCACGTGATATGGAGCAAGGTCCTGAGGCACCTCATGTGGAATGCGTTAAGCTGCTTGGCATGTCTGCTGTAGACTGTCCAGGTTTCGCATGCATATAGCAAGGATGGAATAACTACTGCTCTGTAGACTTGGAGCTTGGTGTCGAGACTCAGTCCACTGCGCTCCCAGACATTGTCTTTTAGTCTGCCAAAGGCAGAGCTCGCTCTTGCAATGCGGTGAGCCACTTCAGCGTCAATATTAGCAGCTCTTGACAGTGTGCTACCGAGGTAGACGAACTTGTCTGCTACTTTCAGGTCCTGGTTGTTGACAGTGATTCGGGGTTCTGTGTAAGAAGCTGCAGGGGCTGGCTGATGGAGCACTTCAGTCTTTTTGGTAGAAATTGTTAGACCAAAGTCATCGCAGGCTTTAGCGAACACGTCTACACTAGCCTGCATTTCAGACCGGGTGCTGGCATTGAGTGCGCAGTCATCGGCAAAGAGGAAATCGCGAGCTATGTCTTCATGCACTTTGGTCCTTGCTTTGAGTCTCCGGGAATTGAACAGGTTTCCCTCTGTACGATATTGAAATCTGACTCCAACGTCGCCATCACGGAAGGCGTCAGTTAGCATTGCGGAGAACATCATGCTAAATAAAGTGGGTGCAAGCACGCAGCCCTGCTTAACTCCATTCGTTACGGGAAATGGTTTAGAGTACTCGCCATTGTCCTGAACTGTTGCGTTCATGCCATCATGGAACTGCTTGACAATCGCGATAAACTTGCGTGGACAGCCAAATTTGGCCATGATTTTCCACAGCCCCTCTCGACAGACAGTGTCGAACGCCTTTGTTAAATCAATGAAGGTGGTATACAGTTCAACATTCTGTTCCCGACACTTCTCTTGGAGCTGTCGAGCTGCAAAGATCATGTCTGCAGTGCCACGGCCCTTGCGAAAGCCACATTGACTCTCTGGTAGAAGACCACATTCAAGATGATTGATTAGGCGATTGAGCATGATGCGGGCAAGAATCTTCCCAGCAATGCAAAGCAAGGAAATGCCGCGATGGTTATCACAAGCATGCCTGTTGCCTTTACGCTTGTACAAGTGGGTAATAGAGGCGTCTTTGAAATCCTGTGGCAGTCTTTCTTGAGACCAAATGGAATTGAACAGGCAAGCTAAGGTCTTAGTAAGCATTGGTCCCCCATGAGTATAGATTTCGGCTGGAATAGCATCGACACCAGGAGCCTTTCCACTAGCAAGGTACTTGATAGCTTTGGCAACTTCCTCTACGGTTGGTGGATCTGCAAGGGCTTCAGCGACTGGCACTTGCGGTAGTCTTTCTATTGCTTCGATATTGATGTTTGATGGACGGTTAAGGACGCTGCTAAAGTGCTCTGCCCAGCGATCCAGGATCTGCTCCTTGTCCGAGATAAGTGTGTTCCCGTCAGCAGAGAGAATAGGGGATGAACCGGACGAGGTGGGACCATAAACAGCCTTAAGAGAACTATAGAAGTTCTTCATGTCCTTTTTATCAGCGTAGGCCTGGATAGCAACGGCCTTCTGCCTGAACCATTCGTCCTGCATTCGTCTTAGCTCGAATTGTGCAGTTCTCTTTGCTGAGTTGAAGGCGTTTTTCTTCGAAGAGGAAGAGGGGTCGTTGAGAAGAGCTCTGTAAAGTCTGCGTTTTTCTTCCAGTAAGGCCTTGATGCGACTATTGTTTTCATCAAACCAGTCTTGGTGTTTACGGGTGGAAGGGCCTACCACAGCGGAGGCAGTGGCGTAGATAGTAGCACGGATAAGCGCCCATTCTGTTTCAACATCAGTGTCTGAGTCAAGGTCATGGGACTGCAGGTTCCTCTCAAGCTCCTCAGCAAGTTCTTGTTGGACAAGCTCACTCTTAAGCTTGGAAACATTGAGTCGCTTAGGGTTCTTGACACCTTGGGGTCTCCTTCGCGGTGTGATGCGCAGATTCATCTTGGAGATCAGCAGACGGTGATCAGTCCAGCATTCCGCTCCACACATGGTCTTCGTGACTCTGACGTCCTGAATGTCTCTTCGCCTGACGATTACGTAGTCCAATAAATGCCAGTGCTTGGAACGCGGGTGCATCCATGAAGTTTTGTTACGGGTTGGCAGGCGGAAGAGAGAGTTTGTGATGACAAGATCATTAGCAGCGCAGGTTTCCAGCAGGAGGAGTCCATTGCTGTTGCATTTTCCAATTCCATGCTTGCCAAGCACTCCTTCCCATGACAGCTGGTCACTGCCTACGCGGGCATTGAAATCACCGAGAATAATGAGCTTGTCAGTCCTTGGAGTGGCAGAGATGGCAGCCTTTAGGTCTTCATAGAATCTTTCCTTCACCTCGTCAGAATTGGTCATGGTAGGGGCGTAGGCACTGATAAGAGTGACAAACCTTTTCTTAGGGAGGGGCATGCGAACAGTCATCAGACGATCGTTTATCCCCTGAGGTAGAATTGCCAGCTTGTTGACCAGGTTTGATTTTATTGCAAAGCCAACACCAGCCTCTCGTCGTTCGTCTTTCCCACGTCCGCTCCAGAAGAATGTGTAGCCGGATGAGAGCTCTGTCAGTTGTCCTTCTTCTGCTAGACGGGTTTCGCTGAGGGCAGCAATCTGAACATTGTAACGTGCAAGTTCGTAGGCAATGAGAGCAGTACGTCTTTCCGGTCGCTTAGAGCCGACACGGTCCAGGAGGGTACGCACATTCCATGCTCCAAAGGTGAATGGGGTTAGTGTAAATGAATTTGACTTCTTTGTTCTCTTCTTACCGCTGGTATGGGACGCCTGCCAGCCGCGGCATGCTGACCAGGGAAGGATGAGACAGGCAATGTTTAGGACCCTTTTTCTAGTCCCTTCCCCAGGCTACGGGGGGAAGCAGTGCTGTCCTTAAGAGGGCTGCTTCGTCGACCAGGTGGCTGCCGAATTCCAGCGCTGTCTCATTTCACTGAAAAGCGACCATATGGCCTGGCCCGCCTACGTGCAGAGTTGCGACTACGACTGCCAGTGTGTCCACACCTGTCGCTTCACCGCGTGTCCATCGCCGCAGGACTTAAGGGAAAAGGAAAACTGGGAGGGGATTGTGACAGGGATGAGGTCGTGACTTGCGCGTGAATTGGATTATAGTGAGGGAGAGTTGCGCGACGTCAGCCTCACTCTCTCGTCCTGAGATATCTGAACCCAGCAGCAAGACGGAGTCGAGACGGCTAGAGATAGAACAGGATGCAGTGGATGACCATCAGACTGAGTTTGTCCAGCTGTGCCCTTGGCGCTCCACAGCGCCTGTTGCATGTTGGCCGTTGGCTCGCGTGGAGCTCATCCGCCCTTTATCAGGTTTTGTTTTTCGTCCTGCTGGGTGACATGCCACCCTCCACACCAGTGTAGACTGGTGGGGGAGCCGGTTTAGACGCCGACCACCCGTCCATGCGGCAGGTTGTACTGGGTTACAATGTTACCAGTAGCAGGGGAATATTCCCTGACCAGGAACTGGTATATGCACGGACAATAAATGAAAACACTTATTTATTAGTATCTAGTTAAAGACAAAATGTATTATATACTGTTATGCAGTAAATTACGGAAAGACCAAAATATGTAAAACAGCACTCAAAGTTTTATTTGAAAACAAAACATAAAAATTATACTGTTAAATGCAATTGTTTGAATAAAAAAGAATCAAATAGAAATTTCGCCCCCAAGTGACTCGGACAAATAGTTCTTACTCCGACGAAGGACTAACGTCCGAAACGTCAGTAAGTTTTCTCTCTTTTTTATTCGGGGTATAATTTCGAATCCATACATGTAGGGCAAACGCAATAATTTTAGAAAGAAATCTAAGCAGTTGCTGTAACTTCATTAAGCACTTCAAACTGGCCAGAACGGTTATGACGCAATAAATCAATGGTAAACACCTTAGTTTAAACGCTTAACCAAGAGGCATTGCGCACCTTTGTTGTCATCCGGAATCTCAGTTGGAAGGCTATTGTCAAGGAGAACATGTTTTCTGTGTAAAAAAGGTGGATGACAGCACTGGAAGTTGTAGAAGTTTTTTTAGCGAACGAATTAAAGATATGTTAGACAAACTCTTGTTAATAGCTAAGGAATCCTTATAGCTCCTTAATTAAGTTCCTTCAATTAATGACAAGAGTGCTAGAGAACTTAAGAGTGTTAACTTTCGTAACTGATTGTATTCATATTTATTTCTTCTATCAAAAGTCAAGCTTCAGTCTTTTTTTTCATTTCGTTGTTACAGACCTATTGTAAAACTAGTCGTTCTCAGAAATCAGGCCAATATCGCCATTGCCTTTGTTGAGATGCTGGATCATGATTTACTGTAACTACAAAATGCGGTAACACGGCAAATCCTTTCAAGAATAACAAGTGAAACGTCGCAGCTAGCCTTCATAGCCCATACAGTTCCTCGATCTGAGAGGCACAAGCGAGCTTTAGAAAAGAAAGAGGAGGAGAGAGTTACACTGTCATGCTTATTAGATAATTTGTAGTATTATGTTATGATACAGATGATTTTCTTATTCTTACGGTGTTGGCACAATGGGATCATAGAGATCTAAAAACCATGATGGTGCTCGTACTATTCGTTTTCTGAATCTGTTTTTTTGTAAATTCTTAAATACACAGTTTTCAATAAAAATTGTCTTTTCCAATTGCATTAAAGCAGTATCTTGTTAATTTGAATGAATAATATAATTGTTAAAAAAAACAAGCCAATTGCTCAACTGGGAAGCATGCATATAAAGTGGACTTTGCTTTCTTAATTTATATCAGCTTTGTTAGCTTAACTGCAAGCAAAAACACCGGTAACAAATCACTGAAATATCAAAGAAACTTAAGGAAATAAATAAACCAGGATTTCATTAAAGATTACAATAATATAGTTGGATCGTTCAAGACACAGCGAAATAGACCAATTTCTGTATTACAGAAAATGGCGCGGATGAAACACTCGCCCGCAAGGCCTCATGGTTGAGCATGCTCCTTGAAATGTAATTAGTTGTAGATTTAGAGGAACTCCCACGGGCTGTCATGAGCTGGTCAATATAGCTAGTTTGTCATCTTTTTTTAAAGATTTATTTATTATTTCGCTTAAAATTTACAGTGCAAACAGCTATGTAGTTTACTTGAACATGAATGTGAAAGTATGCAAGAAAGTATAATAAAACTATAACATGGTATATACATTGCTTATTAAGTTTGTCATCTTGAAAGTTTGAATTATTTGAAAAGATTTGTTTCAAGGTTAAGTGTCTATTTTGTCATTTGCTTAAAGAGAGTCTTTTTACCTGTTATAGAGGTCTTATACCTTTTTTTGCAGGTAAAACCTACACATTGTTATCTAATGGCGGTGTTACAACGAGACTAGTGAGCCACTGCTTCGATCGAATACGTCAAGATGAGATACACAATTACCGGGTGAGTATCTACCATCAATAGAATATAACATGCTTATGGTTACAAATCGGAAACCCTTGTTCAATTAAGGTCAAAAGTTAAAGCATATGAAAACTGTGTTCCAGCTTGCATGCTAGAGGAATTAATTCACCAAAATGAAATCCTGTTCACCAACGGGGCAGATTAGTTAATGCAATAAGTAAGCCCATTACATTCCAATCCCAAATCATTACCTTCACATCTCCGAGATTTATATAATTGTGTGACCTTCGTTCCCTCGCCATATTTAACTTACTGTAATTTAAAATCTATTCTAGGTTGATAAAATGACTGCCTGTTAATGTAGAAAACCTAACCTTTGGCGATGAATAAATGTTTTATCTAGGGGAAGTGCAAAAACCTCTAAACTTCGAAACTTGCACGGCTAAATGTATCACTAAACTGTAACGAAAGAAGGTAAAGAAAGGATACCAGATTCAACATTCTTCATTATTTAGCTCTCTTTAATTTTCAAACCAAATACTTTACTTTCATAGAAGATGTGATATGTTTAATAGTTCAGTTATAGAAAATGATATCCTTGATATTTTTGAGAGATTTATCAGCAACGAATTGTTTTTCCAGGTCATGTGTTCGTTCCTTCAGGTTTACCAGGAAAAGGTGTACGATCTACTAAACAGCCGGTTTGTAGTAGATTTACCAGTCAGAGAACATCCAAAGCGAGGTATTTACGCCTTTATTCCTAAATGCACTAAACATTTGTCAATAGAAGTTGATGATTGAATCCACAGCTGAGGTCAGGCAACATGAACAGCTAGTAAAGTCTCTTTTTTGTGTTATTGCACAGTACTATTAGTATTGGCTGCAATTAGTTTGAATAATACGCGCCAAACTTCTCCCGTTTTTCTATTGTTAGCGGTGTTTATATCTATTTGAGAGTATGTGAGAAATTTCTGTTATCAAAATTTTAAATGTACCAAAATATACCAGCAAAAATGTCATGTGCATGGTGTCCCTCAAGGGCCTGTGTTAGGCACCATACTCTGTTTGATTTATGTCAACGACGTACATAGATCTTCAAAAATTATCTTTTTATCTGATGCTGACGATACTAATCTTTTATATGCTGATAAGAGTCTCAAAGCCATTGATGAAAGTGCATGAATAGCTTGTATCTAATAAATTAATAGTCAATGTTAAAAAATCAAGCTATGTCATTTTCCATCTTTATCAAAAGAAAACTGACCTTAAGGCCAACGTTGTGACGTTTTATTGGCCATGTATAGGTAAGTAGGATAACAATGTATTATACATCATGTACTGAAAACTTACTTACTATTTATATAGATCACCTATATGCTCCCTTAACTATATTTTGACTTATCAGTTTGGGGACAAGCTGCACAAACCTATCTAAATCCAAATTTTAGTGCTACAAATACTTGTGGATTCTCCGAGACATTTATTTTTGCGCCGTTCATATCTCACGCTATTCCTTCTTCCTTTCTTATAACACTCTTCCTATTGATATGCTTTATCTCAGGTTCATAGCAACACTAATGCATGATGTTTCGAATAACTTGGCGCCACTTACTATCTCTTTTTTAAATGCCCAAGTGATATATACTCAAGCTACAGAACGGTATCCCTTCAGTACTTCGTTGTCTCTCTAAACTGATTTTTAAAAGGCGTATACATGAAAATTTATCAAATGTACTGAAAGAGCAAGATAATTATCTTAGAATGAATATAATTATCTCAAAGTTTTCAAAACTATGATAAAATAATACTAACATATTTTCCGGTTAATAAATTCATTTATTCTTGTACAATCACTGTTTTTTTGTTTCCATGCAGTGTTAATATTACTCAAATAACCTAGTTTTTTAACTACCTGCCTATATAAGTCTTGCTATTTGCGGGTAGTATGGCTTTGTAAATAGTGTAATAAATAATAATAGTTAACTTAACTTGACTTGTCTTTCAAAATGTTGATGCGACGTGAATTTGCATTTCAAATGTTACGAGCAGTTTATAAATCCTCAATTCCTTCATGCTTTCCTTTGTATAATTTGTTTGAATGGGTTTCCTCCATCTAAGGTATTTTCGTTATTTGGATATGAGAATCGAAAGAGAAGGATAGTTTAATTTGTGAGAATGCAACTAAAAACAGGAATAAGGAAACAGCCAAGACAAGATTACCACAGTTAACTCAGTAACTACCATTGCTAACTTGTCTAAATTTTTTATACTCAGGAGTTTATGTTGCAAATCTGAGTCTTCATGAAGTTAGGAATCAAGAAGAGGTGTTTTCCCTTTTGGAAATTGGAAAGAAGCAACTTGTTATTGCCGAGACAAAAATGGTTCGTCATTCCAGCAGGTATTTGATGCTTATAGTTTTAATTTGACTAAATGACACATTTCTCCATGTAATGTTTTTAGGTAATTGCGTGGCTGAATTAGCTAAATTAAGTATTGCTTCAATAACTTTAAAGGCAAATGTTCCTGAACTGCCTATCGTTATTACAATACAACGATTATGGATTGGGAAATGTAAGCTTGTTTCACTATATCACTCTATCATTCAGTTACTCTCAATTGCTAAGCGTGCGTATATTACCGAGACATTGATCGATGATTTCATTGTTACAACATCAGTGCTTTAACTTCCAATCTTGACAAAATCATTATTAGGGAGCAATTAAACAAGTGCCTGATGCTGCAGTTTGAGATATCAAAACTCAAAAATGGTGACGCAAAACATATTTGGACTTTAAAAAAACAAGAAAACAAAGTGAAATGAATCATTTAAGAGTTAGTGACTGGATCTGATAAGTTTCTTTACAAAGAAATCCATGCGATGCCGATGGCAAAGTAAAAAATGAAAAATCAGAATTATGTACGATGCGAGGCAAAGCAAGTGTTTCGATTTTTAAACAAGCTACAAACTGAACTTTTAACATGGAACCTGAGTTCACTGCATTACAAGGTGCTATGCTTGACAAAATTGAAGCAAGAGTTTGAATCTTTTTGGTTCATAATTACATACAGTACGTTTTGTAATTTTCCCTAGTTTTAAGACAATTTAAAATAATTCGCTTGAATTCCCAAGAATTCCTTGCAATTCCTAGGAATTCTCGGCAGAAAATCCTATTTTCAATAACAAACCATGGAGCTCCTGAGAATTTTTGAAAATTCCCAGGAATTCTAATTACTTCATTATGCAATCTTGGAATTTGTGAAAATTATTGACAATTTCTTAACCAAATCGCTGAGACTTGAAATTTCAAGAAGATCCTTGGAATTCTAAGCGTAAATTACGACGTTTGTAAATATAATACTTGAAATACTGGTTGACTTCTACTGATGTTTTAATGAACGTTAAATCTATTTCCTAAAGGACATGCTGATAAGATTTAAAACAAGGTATTTTCTACAATACATTTTAATTTTATGTTTAAACGAATAACGTCATGTAGTTTTAATACTGTAAACTTTTTGTGTTACTTACTAGCTGAGTTTTCTTCGTTGAGCTCAATCAGATGATGAAGTCCAGTGCATTTTGAGACAGCAAATACGTACTTTCTCAGTATCATATCTGAAAAAAAAATGAATAAGAAAATTAACTATCAAGTTTGTAATGAGGTTGCTGCAAATTAGGTGTCAGTAACCATTACATAGACTTGAACAAGAATGATAAGATGAGACGGTATGTTTACATGCTTTATAATTGTATTAGTAGTGGACAGAAAAAATTAAATCATTAGATATTTTCTTTTATAGGTCGCACTCCATCATCCAATTGATCGTGGAAAGGAGACTGAAGGCTAACATTGTTATTGGTGCGTATTGAAACAAACTGAGTCAGAAAAATGTGGCTATTTACTCGGGCTACCTGAGGTAGGCCGAGTTTAGATTTACCTTTTCGTAAATCTATCTCTCTACCTATCATCTCGCGTTTGGGAAAGTTACTTAGAAGTCATTGCGTTTAGCTTTGCTGAAAAGGGTTTTGAGCGAAGCTTTGTTGAGACTGAGAAAAGTTTCAAACAGTTTTTTCAAGTTTTCTAAAAGATCTCTTCCAATGAACTTCTCGCTGCGACGGTTATAGTATACACAAATTAATGATGGACATGGCGATTGTTTGAATTGACTAGCATCATGTTCGTGTCAATTCAATACGGAACCTATTTCTAGAGCTATTTTGCGACTTCAAAATGGGATTATTTTCCCTTGCAATTACCGCAAGTTTTGTACAGACGCTGGCATTGTTGTCCTTTACTTTACAACGAAAACAAGTTTAAGGTGAGCTGTTTGTGTCACACGTGTTTGTTCTCGGAGAGCTGCCAAATGTTGCATAATATAGTCTTTGTCGCGATGTCAAATTGGAATTGCTCTAAACATCATTCTTCCTGCTTATAAATGGCTAAATCTTTATTCTTGCGAGTTGTCAACTTCAATGAAATGCTTTCAGCCATAAAAAAAGTCTCAAGCTTACCGTCTGCAAACTGACAGGTTCTCACAGTTTTTACAGAACTGACGATAATAAATTTTATGGTAGGAAAATGGTTCTTGATTTTTGTAAACTTCTAAGTGACAATGACTATGATATAAGATATTTTCTTTACTTTGTTTTTAGACATTGAGTTATAACTGGCGTTTATGAGGTTGTTAGTAGAGCGTGTAACGGCAATTATTAGGCCGAATCATTCATTTTGTGATACAAGCATAATACTCATCACTATGAATCCAAACATTAGGTAGCCCGAGTAAACGCGCGTACGTGTCTAGGTTATTTTGATTTTAAAAAATGCACTGTCTTATCGTTACGGTAGTTATCATTATCATTAGTTTTATTGGAAATAAAACAATTTTTTAATAGATAAAACAACAAGTGAAGCGGAAGATAACCACTCACCAGAGACGGTCCAGGAGTCAATAATGGCAGTAGACGAAACTATCAGTAATTTGTTAAAGGAGCTGAAACAAGATCGAAAGAGCCATCATAAGGTACATTAAAAATAATTCCTCAGAAAACCATTTTTGTCATAGGGTGAGAACATTATAACAAGATTTGTTCTGGGAACTCTAAATAACGATAACGTTTCAAATGAGTTCTGTATTAGAATATTATAACATCATTTGTTCTGGGAACTCTAAATAACGATAGCGTTTCAAATGAGTCCTGTATTAGAACATTACAACATGATTTGTTCCAGAAGCCTGCGAGCCGGCTCTCCTGAAGAAAATGGCTGCGTAGGGAGTGGGGAGAGGGAAGGGGAAGGAGAGCCTGCACGCAACCCTTTGAATCACGAGTCCATGCATTTCCGAGAGGACGCAGGATTTTGATTCGTCTACAAAGTCTGTGGCGCGTGACGTAATTCAGAACACCACTCAACACATGAGAAAAAATGGCGAAGTGATTTTAAAATAGAATTCTTATTCCGTAATTTAAAGAAGGTTTCTCTGGGAAGCTGGAGTTCGAGATCCGGTTAAATTTAACAGACTAGAAAATGGCTGTCAAGTTTCCGGATGGTGTTGAGGTTAATAACTGACAAGCAATGAAGGCAAGCAAAGATTATGGAACGGCTAAAACTTTGAATTGCACATAAACAGAAGAACTGATAATATTTGGTAATGGGCTACCAACTCTAGCTGCTTCTTTTACAAAGTTGAGTGCGGTGGAGCTCAAATGTGCTGAATTTTATGTTTTGTTTTGGTTGCTGGAAGTGTACTGGATAACAAATTTGACAAGTTCCTTAGGTTCGATGGAAAACTCGAGTTTCTAGTTGGAGTGCAATCTTTGTTTGTTTGCAGTACTTCTTGTCGTCGGTGAAATAATGTGTCGTAAATTGCTGTCTTTGTATTTAATCTCAAGGAAAGTAGACTTGACAAGGATAATTTTTTCTAATTTTTAGTGTTTCAAATTTACCTAAACTACTGCAGGAGCTTTCAAATTACTTGTCATTGATTACTTTTAATAAAGTAAACAACACATAACAGTTTAACTTCCGATGCTTGATGATTGGTTCAATTTGACAGCACATGGCGAGTGTGGGATTCTAAGCACAATAGGCTGCGTGCACGCTCTCCTTCTCCTTCCCTCTCCCCATATCCCTTGCGGCCATTTCCTTCAGAAGAGCCTGCTTGCTAGCTGTGATAGCGTTTCAAATGAGTCCTGTATTACAACATTACTAATTAACAATTATTGCTCGAGGACGAATTAATGGGCTCCGAGTCAATAGCACATGTGTTTGGCCTCATGGGCTATTCGGACTCAGAGGCCATGAGGGCGAGAGAAATAATTGTTTTAGTAAAATCCAACTAGTTGGTCAAAAAAAA
>JAOTRI020122795.1:0-11999 GCA_028564885.2 Zoanthus sanctaehelenae
GATAATACGCCACAATGCTCGCCAAAGTTAATATAATAGATCATAGGCAAAAACCAATCAAAGTCCGTGAATATCTTGGGTTATTATATAAAGAATGATAGATAGATATATTGACGAAAGGGTAAACCTTAACTCGGCCTACCACAGGTAGCCCGAGTAATTACATTGTCATGTGTTCTATCATGTGTCTAACTATTCTTTAATACCTCTACTGGAATAAATGGTCGTGGTAGATTTCACAGTCACCTTAACTGGCGATTAAACAGTTGACTGTTACTAGTGGTTTCTCCTGTATTAGCTTTGTTACTCTGAAGTTTGTCACCAGTCAGATTAACTGGTAGGTAATGCGACACACCTCGTACTCTATCAGATTAACTGGTAGGTAATGCGACACACCTCGTACTCTATCAGACTAACTGGTAGGTAATGCGACACACCTCGTACTCTATTAGTTACAAACGTTTTTCAAACAATGAAATATGAAATGATGATAAGGTTGAATTCTGCGATTCCTTTTAACTTAGCCATGAAAGCACAACCGTTTGGGAGCAGATTTCATCTGAAATCCAAAAATGGACCTAGTATGTGATTTCAATGCAGCATTCTTACCAACTGATCATTCAAACTATACTTGTTGTCAATTGAAGTTGTTGCAACAAGTTTCAATGAGTTCCTAACCAGTGACAAGTGCGCGTTCTTTAACCAACTGACCAATGAAAACACAGTTGTTACGAGATGTTGATTTTAGTTAGTTCATCAGCGGGATTCTAAGCCATGATGTACAGTATGTGAATCTATTAGTGCTTTCACAAGCTGAGTCTGCGATTGTTGGGAGCAAATCGACTCCATTTATGAAGAAATCATATCAATTCGAGTCTGCATTTTTTATTACAACAAACATTTTAGTCCCCAGGGAGCGATAACAATTATATTGATACAATGTGACAATAATCATAATTAAATACTTCATTTCTCTGAGGAAACTTATATAATGTCTTCTGTGGCCCCTAAAGTATACTTACCATCGCTATCCTGGCGGGGTCGGCTGGATGTTGGCTCAAGTGCATCATCAGCTGTTGTTTCTAGAAAATACATATACCAAATTGTTTGAGGTCCAATCCACGAATAAATTGTACTAAGTTAACAATAATATCATACTAGAATAACTCTTGTGTAAAAAGATACTTATACACAAAGGATTTTATGAAATAACAAGAACATATATTCACTGTCCACAAACACACAAACACAAAGCTAACTGATGAAATATCAATCGTTTCCTCTCATCATGCAGCAGGGGTTTTATTTAACACTTATTGACTCAAACCAACAGAAAAAGTATGTTTTCTGTCCAAAGACCACAGATGTTTCCAGAGGCAAAATCCAGGGAAACGTGGTCTTCAAGGGACAACAGAACAAACTGCTTTCTCGAGGTTAAGGTCAATAAGTCATGACAGTAGGTGGAATTCTTTCAGGAAAGGGGATGGTGTGGGGAAGACAGCAATCAATAAATTAACAAAACTACAGCAAGCATTTGTTTGGTGCGGGTTCATCCATACAGGTGCTACAAATGGGAAAAAAGTATTGTACCATTATTTAATTCCCGCTCAGTTCTATTTTCCTGTCTTTAGTTTCCAGTTTCTATTTTTCTACCTTATCTCAAAATGCTGCTTAAAAACTAGGAAGAGGGGCACCTGCCCCATCTGTCCCTCGTTATACAATAATCAAAGAAGAACAAAAAAGAGCTTTTAAAAAGATTTTTTAATATCCAAACTTGCGTTTTGTGAAGCGTTAAGATCACACAGAATGAAAATTAACTGTTGATTAACAATCCATAACATAATTTATTGTCACCCGCTTCATGCTTGGTTTCTGAGAAACAGCGAAACTAATAATCATGTGCACGAGATGTAGTAGTAAGAGAAAAATTGATTTCAATACTTGGTTTAATAAATTTCCCAAGAAACCCTTTAAAGCTCTAAAAGATACGTTAACAGATACCGTGTTGGTTCATGATGATCCATAAAAATACCTGTTTTTCTTTTTGGTGGTCGTTCTTTGGTTTTCAAGAGAAACGGTTTACTGAAAAATTCCTTGCTTTTGCTCCCATCAACAAAATACACAATGCACTCAAGCTGGAAGAGATTTCGTTTTTTCGTATCATTCTTAGCAAGTGCATAGACTGGTGTCAAGGGACCATGGTACACATCATTCAGATCCACAGAAAAGTAATGCCGTCCAACTCCCTGTAACAAACCAAAACCAACCATAATGTACCATATCAAAATATTACACACAAGTAATCATTCATAGTAATGTTCAGTTTCTCACAAAGGCAAGCAGCTGCAGAAATAGAAAAGAGAATATAATAAACTTATAATATAAAAATTGATTTCAAATAAGGACTTTAAAGTTGTGAAAATTCAATTCATTTAGTCAAACTGTATATCTAAGACAGAATTTATGTTGATTGGGTCGTGGCAAAGATTGCGAACACTCGATAATTCCCCAAAGTTAGTTCTTAATGACTTTCCAATCAAACAGGTAGCTAATATAAAGTTCCTTGGGGTTTTCGCCGGTTGATGAACGTTTAACCTGGAATGCCCATATCGTTAAGATTTCCAAGAAAATAGCATCTGGCATTAGTGCTCTCAAACGCTGTCGATCGTTCATTCCTATTAAAACATTAAGATACGCCTTCAGCGCCATTGTTCAGCCCCATTTTGATTACTGCGATATTGTAGGGGGAAACTGCAATACCCTTGCAACAAAACTTCAGAAGCTACAAAACCGTGAAGCCAGAATTTTGACTTTTTCCAAATATGATGCAGACGCAAAACCTCTTTTTGATCGCCTGTGTTGGAAAAAGTTAGCTGATCGACAGAAATCTCACATGGCTACTATGGTTTACAAATCACTAAGCAATTAAGCTTCCGAATATCTCAAAGCTAAAGTTGTAAACCGTAGTTGCATTACCAACTATATATTGAGAGGCTCAACCAACAAACTCGCTGTTCCAAAGCCCCGCACGAACTATCTAAAAAAACTTTCCAATACAGTGGTGCGGTGCTTTGGAACAGCCTACCTCTAGAACTTCGTCAAGCAAAATCTCTGAGTAGCTTTAAATATGGCTGTAGGGATTTTTTTGGCCCTTAATACACGGCATTCATGGCAAGCAGGCATTTGGAAAATTATATTTTTAGACATTATATTTCTTTTTATTCTTTTAGAAATACAATTATACAATAAAATAGTTTTTTATAAGCCCTGATTGTTTTTACCGTGTTTAAATAAAGTTACATTACATTACATAACATAACATAACATAACATAACATCATAACATTACAGTGCAGTACATTACATTACATTTACATTACATTACATTAAGAGTCGACTCTCACAGATACGTCCTCAGTAATTTCCGAAGAACTTCTTTCACGTCTGAACCGGACATCCAGGATATTCAACGTCATTCTAATCTTGGACTCGGCAATAAAGGCCTGCGGTTTGGTACCTGGAACATCGATGGATTAACCCTTTCTACGTTTGATCAAATACGACTTTTTATGTTGTGTAGCGATAATCGGCCGCAAATTGACATTCTATTTAAAAATAAATCTCACTTAAAACCTTCAACGCCGGACTCTGTATGAGGTCCCTGGTTTCGACATTCATCGCAGCGATTGCAAGGGAAGCATTAACAAAGGAGCAGTATTGGTGTATGTGAATAGAAAGATAAAGCACAAGCGGAGAACTGATTTGGAGGACTCGAGGACTGAAGCAGTTTGGTTGGAAGTTTATCCCTATAAGTCAAATAGGCCTTTTTTTTTGCTGGGGTTTATCGCAAACCTGCCTATTTAAAGGAAGATGGTGAGCTCTTGGAAAAGAATATCGAATCGGCGTATTTATTAAATCTAGAGACAATAATTTCTGGTGATACAAATGTGAATTATCTGACTTTTCAAGTTTTCAGAAAACATCAATTAATTCGCGCATTGACGAGTATGCACTTTAAACATCTTGTTACCCAAGTAACGTGCCCCATTTGCAAGACTTGTCTTGATCACATTTTTTCAAATCGTCCTGAGAGAATTCACTTTATAAGTGTGCGAATTTCCGGATATGCGGACCATCTTCCCGTGTTTGCTGTTCCATTTATAAAAAGAATGACTGTTCACGCGCACGCGCAAAACCAAGGACGAACTATCGGAATATGAAAGGTTTGACAAATCAGAGTTCCTAGCTAAACTTAAGGCAACCCCTTGGGAAACCGTTTTTGTGTTTGACGACATGGATGATATGCTCGGCATTTGGGAACAATTGTTTAATAAAACGTTAGACCGTCATTGCCCTTGACGGAAAAAAGAGTGGCGCGTGAAAAACAAGTTCCCTTGATTACAGCAAAGATTTTGCAGCATCTTCGACAAAGAGACTCTCTTCTAAAAACTGCGAGGGCTTCGGATCGTCTCGAGGACTGGGATCGAAACGTACAAACTAGGGCGCAACAAATGTGGTAAAATCTGCGAAACGGAAATTTTAAAGTAACTGCTTTGAGAAGAAAAACGACAACGCGAAAGGACTTTGAAAAACAATAAAGACTCTTACAAGTAACAACAACAAGAAAATTGAAAATGCAGATATTTCTTCCTCAAAAACGGTAGACAATTTTAATAATCATTTTGCTACCATTGCAGATCGTCTTCGCTCCGTGTTGCCAAATGTTCCCTTTGATCGTTCAAAATATGAACAGTTTATTTTCTCATGGAAGGATCCTGAAGAATTCAGCATACCCACCATTAGCCCAAGATTTGTGTTCAACAGTCTTCACTGCTTGAGGGCGAACAAAGCGACGGGTATAGATAAATTGAGTGCCCGGATGTTGAAAGTCGCGGCTCCTGAAATTGCTCAGTCGCTTGCGAAACTGATGGATTACTCAATCAAGTTATCTATGTTCCCAAGGCGCTGGAAAACTTCCAAAGTTGCTCCTTTGTATAAATCGGACGATCGGGAAGATATGAATAATTATCATCTGATTTTAGTTTTGCTCATATTGTCAAAGATTTTGGAGAGCAACGTACACATTAATCTGTACGATTATTTACTTCATAACAATCTGCTTTATGCTCGTCAGTCGGGATTTAGGCAACACCATGAAACTTTTACTGCACTCATTAAGATTGTAGACGATCTTTTGTTTTACCTTGATAGAAATCGTGTGACTGGAATGGTTTTCATCGACTATTGCAAAGCCTTCGGCATGGTCGACCATTCAATTCTGATGTCTAAACTACGGGCATACGGACTGGGGGAGTCGACAGCGGATTGGTTCTCGTCCTACCTCGATGAAAGGCAACAAATCGTTTCATTGAATGGCAAAAGCTCTGAACTAGTAGATGTCCAACACGTGGTACCACAAGGCAGCATCCTCTGTCCCCTACTGTTCCTTGTCTTCATAAATGACTTACCACTTCATGTGCAGTTATCTGAGATAAGCATAGACTTCTATGCTGATGACACTGCACTTTACGCTGCTACTGATGTTAAAGACGTCCCAAAGCTTCAGAAGATGCTGAACTCAGCTGGCAATGATGTAGAGGACTGGACTAGGAGCAACAAACTGCCGTTAAATGAAAAGAAAAGCAAAATACTACTAGTTACTGGAAAGCGTCTTCAAGTGCCTGCACACTCCTTGTCTGTGAAAACTACCAGTGGAAGCACCTTAGAACAATCAGACTCTGTCAGGCTCCTAGGACTCCAACTAGATAGTAAAATAGATTTTTCAGAACATACAGAGATACTCTGTAAGAAACTCTCGTCGCGGATTGGGGTACTGAACAAGGTTAAGGATTTAATGGAGCCGAAACCAATTGTAGAATTGCACACAATTTGGGCATCCTGCTGATGAATAGTAACTGTTTTGCATTTTTTTCAGTAGCATTATAGTTATGTCTGTTCAGATATCTATTCAATGGGATATTGGAGCTATCTTCTAACACCTTTAACTCTTGTTTTAGTGCTTGTCTTAGTTATTGTATTGTCCATTCTTCCCCTTTTTGACCCCTCGCCAAATTCCGCTTTGTTTCATCTGGTAATTTACCTAATAATACAGGAACGAGCAAATCCTCAAAGCTCTCTTGATTTTACCTAGTGCCTCAAGTGCTCCATATCATCATAAAACGATCTGAGACTGTTCGGTTGGTTTGTTGGGTGTGGAAATTTTAGTAAGGCCGACATGTGGGCATTGATTACTTTCCAAATCGTTCCTTTAGAGCTGTTATTGCACGTGAATAATTATCGCTAGTTATAGGATATTCTGCAATAGCATGTTCGGCTTCTCCTAAGAGCTGGGCTTTCAAATAGTTAGATTTATTTAGCTCTGGTAGCTCTTGTTTTTTGTGTACTCCAACATCAAAAGAATCCCATAAGGATAACCACCGAAAACTCCCACTGAAAACTGGTAAATTTAATTTCGGAAGATGACTAAAAGAGCTACCAAAGCCTGCTGGGATGGGGTTTTGCAGAAAATTCGGGGTTGCGCTTGCAGCAGACGCAATGTGGTTTGTGTTGGGCATACTGGATGCATAAATCATGCCCGACTGGCGACTAGGGGTGACATTGTTTACAAAGGAGATACTCAAAGTGGGTAGACTAATGTTTTGATCGACTACAATACCTTCAGACGATGGTGAAGCAGTATCTAAAACAACTGGGGTTTGATTTTGACTGAATTCAACAGTTGAGTTAGTGTTAAAGGAATCAGAGTTAAAATGGGTTGTATTTATTAATACACTTAGCTTTGTAATTTTTTTGCTAATTGCCTCTTGAATTTCTTCGTCTTTAAGTATTTCAGTCTCTAGATCTTCTTTTTGTTGATTTGTGAATTTGTTCCCCGAGATCTCTCAGAATTTCTTCTTTCCTTTTGAGTTGTTCAATAGTTTGAATGAAATTTTATTAGCAGATCATTCACTTGAAATACAATGAAAATCACCCCTGAAATTTAGCAATCTACGTTTACTGAATAGTGTGTTTATCAACATAACCAGAAGACTGGAAAAAGCAGTCATCAATAAAAGATTGCCTTAATCCTCTAAAATTAGGCTTACCAAGAAATATGTAGTCTAACCTTTTCCCCTGGATGCTCTTTGATTATGCTGCAACCTGACAACATTTTCAAAAAAACGTTGTGAGGCTTGTAGCGTGCTGTTCATATAGCAGGTACTGCTATGAAGATTAAAGATACCTTAAGGTTGTTGCGTTTTCAAAAAATGACGAATTTTAAATTTCTAAAGTTGAGATCGAATCGCACAAAATTTTGTATGAGAAATTTATTTGTTAAAACAAAAAGGACGAATTTGCCACGAAAAATTACATATTTGGAAACTTATTCTCAACCTTTCATCAAATCTATTTAGAGAGTGGATTGCGGGAAGGCTTGGCTACATATTGCCCAGCTTGGTTGCAAAGTCTTTTCTTAAAGTGATCCCAAAAAATAGTTTTGCTAAGCATGCTGCAAATCCATAAGACAGCTTCGTAGATGGCCATTGATGCATTATAAATAAAACTAGTGTTGTTCAGTAAGATTAACAACAGAAACTATATGAAAACAAACGACAACCACTACTTGTATGTATATGCACCAGACATTTTCCCCAAATATAATTGATATGGTTTTAATTGCTAATGTTCTCAATAGTAAATTTGATAAATAAACATTAAACTAAATGTATATATATAGTATATAAATATTTTAATTCTCATTGTCAAATTCAATATCAAACAGCAATAGCCGTATTTCAATCATTGCAAGTGTTTTATTGGAAGTGAAACTATTGTGGGGATAATGCTTTTACAATAAAGTATAACTTCATTGTAATCATTTCGGGCCTTTGTGATATTATGGGTTGATTCCAGCTCTTTAAGAATAGTTTTATCAAATGCTTCTGGACGACTCTTTAACCCATGCCTGCTTGTTGAAGGTGGAATTTGCATTTCTCTTGCCTTTCTTTTGATAGTGCTTCCATTTGAAAGATCTAATTGGGGATTCACAGAAAAATCAGTTTCCTAAGTTTGAAATTCTTGAGTGATATTGCTTTCTGTTGGTTTGCCTGTCTTTGATGCAAATTGCATCTGATTAAAATATTTACATTCTGGTAATGAGGAAGCAGCTGCTCCAGATCTGTTCATACTGTTTCTCTTGTCTTGGCATTTCTTTAGGGTATCTTTTAAATTTTTCAGCTGTATTTGAAGAAATTCCACAGAGTTCGTACGGGTCATGGAAAACCTGGAAAGTCATGGGATTTTAGAATTTCATTTTCAAGGCCTGAAAAGTCATAGAATTTTGATTAGGGTCATGGAAGTCATGGAAAATTGGCAGAATTTAGATGGGTAACAACATGTTGAAAAAGATATAACGTCTCCACATATTTGCAGAACAACCAATGATTTTATCTCGGAGATAGACTCAGAGACGCTGTGAGTAACACCGTGCGAGAGTTAAATCAGGCCAGTTTTAACTCGTGTTAACTTGCATTATGCAAGGAAAGTGGCAAAATGAAAACTTATACTTTTGATGTATTGAGGGGAAAATAACAATGGTAGGTCATGGGAAATCGAGAAAAGTCATGGAATTTTAGTAAGTCAAAAGAGAACGAACCCTGTTCCACTGGAAAGAAAATTAAAGTTAATTGTAAAACATACTTTTTTCTTAATGACATATTTACA
This sequence comes from Zoanthus sanctaehelenae, assembly GCA_028564885.2. Classification (NCBI taxonomy): domain Eukaryota; kingdom Metazoa; phylum Cnidaria; class Anthozoa; order Zoantharia; family Zoanthidae; genus Zoanthus; species Zoanthus sanctaehelenae. The sequence continues at coordinate 8,724 of JAOTRI020122795.1, forward strand.
TAGCTCAAAATGATAGACACTTAACATGCTCTGAAGGAAAGGCTCAAAACATTCATGGTTTTTTTAAATTACATGGTCTGCACAAATAAAGTAATCTACACGTGACAGCAAATTATTTGATATCAATTAAAAAATTTTAATATGTGGAAATAAACTCTGCTCGGCTAACTGGGGTGTAAAAATGTATGAATACATTCCACAAATCCTACTCTGTACTCTGGAGACATCAAATGAGGAGCTGAAATAAATTTGGTGTACTGATGTGAAATACGGTCAAATTGAAATGGGAGCTAGTTATTTGACAGTTAAACTTAAAATTAAAATTATTGTTTCTTGGCATAGAAATGGTACAATTGGAAATTATTTGGTGTAATGTCCAGCGTGGCATGAAACATAAAATGAACTATTGTATAATTGTGACCACATCCATCCATCCATCCATCCATCCATCCATCCATCCATCCATCCATCCATCCATCCACACATACATTCATACATGTTATTGCTACTCCTTTAAAAAGGCTTTTCAGTAACAATTGAAATAAAAATACATAATTATATAATTAAAACTATTATAATATAAACAATGAAATAATGAAAAAAACAGAATAAAATAAAATGATATTATATAGGAAAAAATCTATCTAGAGTATAATTAAGAAGTCTCTTTAAAAAATTTCGGGCTCATTAATGCATTTGAAATCTTGTGGGAGTTCATTCCAAAGTTTTGTTCTTCGATATACAAATGATCGCTGTCGTGTGGCTAATCTACATTTATGGATGTTCAAATTTTGGTTTTGTCTTGTTATTCTGTTATGAATTTCTGACGTACGCTTAAACTTTTGAGAAAGATATCTAAGGGTCTTATTGTTAATACATTTGTGCAACATTACGGCATCATTAAAAAACAATTTATCTTCTACATTAAGCCAGTTAAGCGACTTAAGGCCTTTTAAAATGTGATCATATTTCCTTAATCCTAAGGCAAGTCTTCCCGCATAATTCTGTACCAACTGAAGTTTTTGCTTGTTAGCTTTTGTAGTGTTGCTCCACACAGTGGAGTAATAAAACAGTTTAAAAAAAAACTATTTTATTAAAAGCAGTAATGTTTTCTTATCAAGTAAGTGTTTCATTCTATCAATTCTATTGAATTTTAAAAAGCAGTTTGAAACAGTTTTTGTAATATGTTCAATATAATTCTGATCGTTATCAATAAATACTCCTAAATCTTTGGCGGCGTCAACAGCTTCAATTTCTTTTCCCAATAATTTCACTTTCAGTGGGGGTATATTATCAACAAAAAAACTCCCTAAACAATTTTGCCTGGGTATATGCTGACTTCAGTTTGATTTTTAACTTAGGAAAACGGAATTAAAATTAGATACATTCTGGTAAGATGAAATTTGCTAGAAGCGTAAGAATCACCATCTTTGTTAAATAACTGGCTGAGTTTTGATCAGCCATTTTTTATTCATGGGCCTACAACAGCAACAACAACAACTTTATTTAGTCCTCAGATGTTACAAAATTATTAAATTATTACAGTATATATTAAATAGTTTTTAAAATTGCAAAATAAAGAGGATCACGGCCACTTAAAAATAGCTGAAGCTAATCGAGTTAAGTAGCTGTGGTTGGTGCGGAAAGGAAATCGTAAATTGCTGATTTGACTGAGAGGTGGAGAACATAACTGTTGACTTTCAATATAGATTATATAAACAAGCAAACAACAGGTAAACACACAACACAAACACGTACACATAAAGGGCAAAACATGTGCTTCATGCATCTGGATAGGATATTTTTTTTAAAAGTTTCTTAAATTGATTTCTTTTTTCGTTTTTCTTGGATTGAATTCCATACTTTAGCACCGGAAAAGCGAATGTTGAATTTACCATAGTTTGTTCTTACTTTAGAGGTGTAGTATGTGTCTTTTGAGGCTAATCTGGTATTGTAGCGATGAATATTGTGTATTGGCTTGAAAAACCCCTGAAAAACAGAGGGCAAAACATCTGTGTGATAGTCATGCATGAATAATGCATTCTGTAGGAATAGTACATCAGAAAGTTTCAGTATTTTAAGTTTAAAGAAAAGTGGGCTTGAATGTTCGTTAAACTCAGAAAATTAAAGAAACCGGAGTTAAGCGCCGGCTCCATGAGCAACTGGGATTGTAAAGGATTTAGCTTAAACAACGAGGACGGGAACGTGAGCGACGACGGCTCCATGAAATGACCCTTTTGATTTACTCTTTATTTTTTTTGTGCGGTTCATTAGGGTTTTATTCCTTTGCTCTTCGCTCTGTGAGTTATTGTTTCTTCATAAAGCCAAACAGATACTGAGAAAGGTTTTTGTTGTTACTTCCACCTATTCTCGACAACTCCTAAACAAGTGTTTACACGTTCTATTTTTAGTAACAACTCCGTGCACGTTCTCCGCTCGCTGCATTCCAACCTGCAGCCATTGTATTTTCTATTGTTTTCTGCCGTTGTCGTCGGCGTGGCCGTCCTCGTTGCATGAGATCTATAATGATAGTTGGTGGAAGCCAGAAAGGCCAGCAAGGACAAGGCTCTGCCTTCCAGTGCGTAGAATATTCTGCTACATGGGGATAACAAAAGGGTTGGTCGGCGGAGAAGGGATGATTTCCGCTTTGCAGCCACTAGATTCCCAGTTTCATCCCAGCAGTTTACCGATATTCGAATACTTTTGTGACCGATCAAACTCAGCTTTCCATCCTTCCGGGGTTGGTAAATGAGTACCAGCGTTTGCCGGATTAGTGTCCCGTCCAGGGGGAGTCAAAGACTCTCATCCGCTTAACACTACGGAATAAGGAGATAAGCACTTGCTCTATCTGCCACTAGACTCGTAAAGGGCTTGATCGCAAATTAATTCTATGTTCAGTGTGACGCACCCGCGATCAACTTGTGCTAAGAATAAGCGAACATGTATAAGTCTTTTTTATGAGAACCTAGCGAAATCTGTGACTATCTCAGTAATAATAATAATAGTAATAATAACAACAATAATAATAATAATAATAATAATAATAATAATAATAATAGCGAGTAGCCTCCTATATTCGGAACAATATGTAATCTTCAGATGTCACTAATTACGAATACGCGGTACATACGATCAGCGGTTCAAATAAATTACTAACGGGGTCAATGAGATCATAGGGAAGATACCAACAAGAACAATAACTGAAACGAACAACCTCATTAATGCAGCAAGTATCTATGTTGCCAAAGAGCTTGGTCTAAAACAGACTACACGGAA
>JAOTRI020122805.1:0-11998 GCA_028564885.2 Zoanthus sanctaehelenae
AGGTCTTTAGCAATCTTTTTGTGACAAAAACGTTCATTCATTTGTCTTTTATGAAGTGAAAAAGGTGGTACTGCATTTTAAAAATACACATGGTTCATGCTTTTAGCATTCAACTCTTTAAATAGTTATTGTCATCTAAAGAATTTAACTGTTAACTGTTAAAAGGCCAAAAATCTAGCTGTTAACTGTTAAAAGGATATTTTTTATAGTGTTAACTGTTATGCAGACCCCCCCATCTAGACCCTCTTTTACTGTGCACATTTCAAACGTGAATTACAAGAGTTTCTAAAGTTTCAACTAGAAACATTTTCATTTTTTTTCAGCATCAAGTTGAGCTGGTTTTTAAACTGTTCTTGAAAATTCCTGCCAATTTGTGGCTTACAGTAACATTCGTTAATGTTCATAAAAAGTTGTTCTTGTTAAAAAGCGTGTACTTTATGACTGTATGTGGGAATTTGGCAACACTACGTACTTTCATAATTAGTCCATTCATTATTCAAAACCATTCCATTTTTGTGACTGCTGCCTTCACAGAATGGCAAAACTTACAAAAGTTTTAGCGTGTAACTTCATGCCCCAGTTATTCCAAAAACATTTTGTGGCCAATCAGACAATCACAAGAGATTTGGGTCGAGACGTCATATAAGTTGGCATATTGTAATAAAATCGGACTGAACTGGACTGGACTGGACTGGACTCAGTCCACGTTTTAAATCACGGACTGAGTCCAGTCTAGTTTAGTCTGTGTTTACAACGTGCCATATAATTTTGGCTTTGAAGCTAATGGCAGTCCACGTAACAGAAATCTTAAAGTTTTTGAAAAATTAGAATTTGGTAAGTAATGCAGAAAATGAGACTAGTATGAAGTGAAATATTTTGTAATTCAAAGACTTCAAAGGAAAACATTCCGCCGGTTGTATTACCTCAAAATATTAACGGTTTGGAAATAATTTTCATTTCAGCAAATCTTGAATTTATTTTAACTACTGTGATGAATAATGACGATAAAGGTAGGTTTTCAAAGAAAAAAACTTGGCAACTGTGCTCAAAATTTAGTGAAACTGACTGCTTAAGTTTACATATTTTAAATGAAAATCCTGGTCAATCGTTTGAGATAGGAAAATATTTTTCAAAGAAACGCAATTAAATGTGTTTGATAAACATGACTGAAAAGATTGTGAAGAATGTTTTTTTGTAATGCGAAAGCTAAATTGTTTTTTCTCACATGCAGCAATTAGTAGCTATAGAAAATCTCATTCATTGGTTGAAGTCATGCCAACTGATAAATATATTATTGTATAAGTAAGTGTAAATTCTACAAGTATATGTTCAAATTTATCGAAGCAAACTTTTGCTGTATAATTACAGAAAGTAAAAGTATAATAAAGGTTAAGAAGAAAAGTATGTTTTTTATCTTGCGTGTCTTGAGCGCTCTTATCAAAAACTAAAGATGCTTTGTACTACAAATGTTCAAATATTTTTTCTTATGATTTCTCTTGAACTTTGGTATGCATAATTTATTTACATTTCTATTTGCAGTGGCCAAAAGCGCTAGACAAGCGCCAAGTTTCGAATTTATGAATATAACTCATAACTGAGTATTCTATTTATTATGATACCGATACATTGAAATTTTCCGTTTTATAACTGTAGATAGACGGGGTATAACTAAACTATTGTTCTTTAATGAACAGCAAAAACGGTTCTTTCAATCCTTTCGCGGTATACAATTGCAACAGCTTGAATATATTTACATAGTTTCACGAAAACTCGTGATATTCATTACAAGTTTTAATGGTGAACATGAACGAGAACGCTATAAACCCGTATCATCAAACATCCGAAACTAATAATATTTGTTAAGAATATTTTCGGCCTAAAATCGGCCAAAACTTTAAATATCCAGCCTCGGTATATTTCAAACAATATTCTTACCAAAAAGAGTTATTAACCTATGACATTGCTATATAATGTTTTAGAGTAATAGTTTGTTTCTAAAGTAAACTGATAAAAAAAACCCGTCCGATAAGATCTGTGCCTCAAAACAAAGGAAGGTTTAAGTGTCAGTCAGGTTCTGTTTATATGGAGCAGAGATGGCCCGGGATGAAGGGTTAACTCCCCCCCACTAGGAATCTGGCCAAAAATGCTGGTTTTAGACATTATTCAAAAAACAATAATTTCTCTTTACACACACTGTTTCTAAACACGGTTTTTGCAGATATTAGTTCTGCGATGTTCTCCCATTCTTTTAACACCAAAATTGGTTACATACATCAAGTATTTTGTACAGTTTTAGCCTGCTAAAGTTTGCTCAAAATTCGGTTGATTTTTGAAAATTTTGCAATGGTCCCCCATTAGCAATCTGGACAAAAAGGCTGGTTTTAGACCTTGTTCAAAAAACTGTAATTTCTCGTCCCACACACTGTTTCTGACAGGATCTTTTGCAGATTTTATTTCTACGATGTTTTCCCGTTCTTTTGATACCACAATTGGCTAAAAACGTCCAAGGTTTTTGAAAAGTTTTAGCCTGCTAAAGTTTGCTCAAAATTCGGCCGATTTCTGAAAATGTTGCAATGGTCCCTCATTAGCAATCTGACCAAAAATGCTGGTTTTAGACCTTGTTCCAAAAACTGTAATCTCTCGTTACACACACTGTTTCTGTCAAGGTCTTTTGCAGATTTTAGTTCTACGATGCTTTCCCATTGTTTGGATACCGAAATTGGCTAGATAGGTCAGACGTTTAGTACAGTTTTAGCCTGCTAAAGTTTGCTCAAAATTTGGCCGATTTTTGAAATTCTTGCAATGGTCCTCCATTAGCAATCTGGCTAAAAAGACTCATTTTAGACCTTGTTCAAAAAACTGTAATTTCTCGTTACACACACTGTTTCTGACTGTTAGGGTTAGTTTGGGTTAGCAAAAGTTTTGGTTAGGGTTAGTTAGGGTTAGCGAAACAGTTGGTTAGGGTTACTTAGGGTTAGCGAAAGAGTTGGTTACTCGTTTTCAACAAAACCCGACAAGACCCCACGTGGAGTTTCAATTGCGTTTCAGGTCTGCCAACTTTTAGTTCCAACCATAACCATTCATAATTCATCAAATCAATGTTATTCTTTAAGGAGTTCCACAACCTTCAAGAGTTTTTTTTCCAAAATTAATTTTTTTTTTTCAGAAATTTAGACCATCTTGCAATTACCCATCGTGAAACAAAACCAACACAATAAGCATTAAGTCAGTCAGTTGCTTTGGCAACACAGCACGCTTTGTTAAGGGTATTCAAAGGTACCCCCATTATAAACATGGCTCGGTAAGAAAAAACGTTTTTGGCGGATTAAAAATGTTTTTCCCAGAGACTGCTTATATGGATCTAGGGGACAAACCTCAGACTTGTAATTTTTTATCAAATTGATTGTGTAGAAAAATAAAAATGTGAAAAAATGGAGTTTTCTGCTTTGCGAAAAACAAGTATTTTGGCTACTGTGCCAAGAGAAAATAAAGAATCTCAAATGTTTTAGGTTTGTCCCCAAGAGAGATTGCCAAGCTCATATTTGATAAATAAAATAAGTGATAAATTTAAGATTCCATAGGACAGCAATGTTTACAAATATAATATTTTGCATTAATTAAAAGCATAAAATTAGCTCCATGTAATTAAAATATTCCTGATCTCAAGCTTTGCTATCTATTCGAGAATGACTGGTGCAAATGAGTTTGTGAGAGATGAAAATAGCAGGAAAAAATAAGAAACAAACTAATTTGCGAGTTTTCTTAACAATACTGGGATTAATATTTTATAAAATTTTGACTTAAATCAAAAAGTGCACAGAAATAGAATATAAAGTTTACCTGCAAACAAAGCGGTCTCAAGTCTTATTTCGTGATTATAATCTTTCATCACTCACAAATAATTGAAGATATCTCTTCTGCTTTGCTCCTGTTCAATTTGCTTTACAAAATCTGACAAATCGAACGTGAAATTGTTCATTTTTGTTAGGTAACTTTGCTTCATCCTTCGTGCAACACAAATTTCGCACGTTGCATCACGGGAAATCTGGAAAAATTTCGCGCGGGAAAGTCCTCCTCCGAACTAATTTTAAGATTTTTAAAAGTCTCAGACGGTGCTTGCATTCCAGCTGCAAAAAACCCATCCGCACAGATGTACAATTTCATACAAATTACAAAAATGCTGAATGCAGCTGGCGAGACCAGGCACATTTGCTCATTTGGTCCCTTGCCATGAATGACAAATTGTCAGCCGATCAAACTAATCGTGCTTAATTTTTTGTCAAATTCACAGTGTCAATAAACAGTTCTTCGAAACTGGCAAGGTTTAAGCTTTCTTAACTTTTCATGATGAGCTCAGACACCAGTAAATGGCCAAAATTACACAAAAAACAGCCGATTTTTTGTGTTTTGACGCATAAAACCGTCCCACAGAAAATTAGTTGAAGTATGGCGAACACTGTCACGTGAGCATCCTTTATGTCACATCATACCTATATGGCACTCCCAGAATCCCAGTTTTTATTTTTGGAGAAATGATAGTTTTAAGCTACCCTATGGCTCTCCCTCAAAACCTCTTTTTTTGTGATTTTTCAAAGGTAGTGGACCCCCTTAAGTGTCTTGGCGAAAACCGGAACTCCAGAAACAAGTTTAAAATAACTACAAATTATTGTAGAGAACATTGTTTAAAAGTTAAATTCACGCGATATAATAAAAACAAATTTCTAAAAACATTAATGAATATTATTATTATTACGCCACAAATTGGCTGGAATTTTTAAGAACAGTTTAAAAGCCAGCTCAGGTCGAGGCTGAAAAAAAAGTGAGAATCTTTCTAGTTGAAACCTTACTAACCCTTGTAATTTACGCACTTTGCCCATTAAAAACACAGAACCACCGTTTCACATTATTTTTAGTATATCTTTTATTGATTATTGTCCTAAATGATACACGTATTCATATAATACTGAAAGTTCCTCACAGTAAAACCACAGAACCACCGTTTCACATTATTTTTAGTATATCTACTATTGATTATTGTCCTAAATGATACACGTATTCATATAATACTAAAAGTTTCTCACAGTAAAAACGCAGAATCACCGTTTCACATTTAGTATATCTACTATTGTCCTAAATGATATACGTATTCATGTAATACTTAAAGTTCCTCACAGTAAAAACACAGAATCACCGTTTCACATTTAGTATATCTATTATTGTCCCAAATGATACACGTATTCATGTAATACTAAAAAGTCCTCACAGTAAAAACATAGAATCACCGTTTCACATTTAGTATATCTACTATTGTCCTAAGTGATACACGTATTCATGTAATACTAAAAGTTCCTCAGTAAAAACACAGAACCACCGTTTCACATTTAGTATATCTATTATTGTCCCAAATGATCATGATTTATTATACGTATTGATGAAACACTAGAAGTTTCTCAGAAGGTCAGGATTGTTGCCTTATTGTCTTTTTTAATAAGAAATGAGAAGCCAAGAAATTAAGAAAAATGAGCCTCGACAAATTTTTTGGTTCCTAAAAGTAATGTGTAAATCATTAAAATACAGAACAATTGTCTCGTTGAGTCTCTGATTTTAAGCAAACATGCAAGAAAAAGAGGCTTTCGAATTCTCAGTCCCTATCAGCAAGTAAATTTAATTAAAGGAATAAATAATCATTGTAAATTACATATACACGCATCCATTAGGTGAAAAAACATGAACGCGTATTCAATGTTTTATTCTGTAGTATCTTGTATATCCTGTGACTTTGTGAGATAGTCCGCACCCATGTTCCATGTGGAGAAACTCGTTATTATTTAGCAGTCTTTTCACAAATCTGAAAGAAAAATAAGTGCAAAATAAGTCTTATTTGAATATTCAATTAAGGCCAAAGATCGATACACATTTCAACTCCGCAACGTGTTTGAAAATATTTTCAGCTCTGTTCTAGAAGGAACATATCATTGGATATTTTCCGTTCGGGGCGTACTTGTCTATGCATACAATTAATCGTGTATGTTTATATTTATATCGGGTATGGGTAAGGGTTAGTTCGCATGATTAATTAAACAATGGTACGCCCCGAGTCATTATATACATTTAGGCACTGTATAAGCGTTCACTTGGCTGCCTGAATAAATCGGCGTGTGTGTCTAACTGGCACCGCAGGGAATTGTGGGATATACCGCACATTTTTGGCTGGAAAACTAAAACGGAAAAATATATACGCGACACGTTCAAGTCATGTGTTAATCCAGGGAGCTTGATTTTCAGAGCGTTAATAAAAATTTGTCCGACAAAAGTGAGTAAATACAATCACAATGAATGTTATGACAGAAAAGATAAAAAATGATTTGATATGAAAATTGTACCTTAGTTTAAACTCGCTCGATAGAATTTTGATTTAATAAATAAGTAAGTGAGGCTGTGTTGCGGTGTTAACGTTAATAACCGTATAAAATACAAAGTCACAAGAAGCAAGATAACTCTACAATAAGTTACTTATGAAAATCGAAACGTTTACAGTTATTAAAAACGGATTCAAAGCAACTACTGCACATCCAGATACAAAATGTATGGCCCCAAAAATTATGACTGCCAAACAAAGCTTCTGTTACGTGATTAAAAACTCTGAAATCTAAAAAATAAGAGGTAATTTTAAAATAAACCAACATGTTTTGTACCGTTCTCGAAGGACATGAAAATGTACTCGGACTAAATCTGAATTAAAGCAGAAATAGCAAGACAACAAAGTTTCTTATGGTAACTTTTATAAGAAAATACGAAATTTGCTGAATTTATGTTAAGTGGTCACTAGCAAGAAGCCTTGATCCAAGATCCAAATCCTAGAGGCCTCGTAGTAAACCAAAACCAAGAGCGCGTGGAAACTGGGGAAAGACCAAGAGGCGTAAGCATAATGGAACAAGACTCGTCTGTGGACAGACTCCCCCGGTCTGAAGACCTCGGGATGGCTCTTCCAAACTGTATTATTAGAGGCGGCGTCAGGTCCAGGAGCCAAGAGGCATTGATCAGTCCCATGCAGAATCACGGAGCGTCATTGTAATAATAATGGTCACTATCTCTTAGTACATTGGATAATGGATTTGGACCAGGCTTTGACAGCTAGACCACGCGTGCCGAAAAGCCAAATCAATTCTCACTTTGTCATCATGCATATAACTCACTCGGATATCAGTATTCCAAAAGGATGGGTTTGAAATCTTACTTACAACCTGATTTTGAAAATTGAAATGACTTGAATGCTCCACTGCACCGAAACTAAAGAGATGAGCTATTTTAAAGACGATAAGAAGTCGCAAAACACAGAGGCAGTCGAGCTCGGGAGAAGAAGTAGTGATACAAAGTTGAGATGACCCCAATTCTTCATAGAAACTACAAAAAACTATAATAACGACAAGTATGATAATTCTCCAGCCTCAAAAACAGAGCCAGCCGTATTCGGGATCAGGGCAGCGGTTCTAAGAGCGTTACTTGCGATAATAATACTGTTGATTCATCAATCAGATCTATTAGTGATGGTGTCTGTACAAGGTATTTTAGAAATTACTGATAGGTTTCTGTCCCGGCAAAGAATCTTAGTTAACAAATTGAGATGGCTTAGACCCTTCATTGAATCTAAAAAATATATAATAATAATAGTATAAAGACAAGTAAAAACATTCTCTAGTTACGAATCGGAAAACAGAGTTCAAGAAGAGTCGATTTCAACTAAACTGATAATATATCAATATGATTACACGTAAAGATGATATTCATTGATTCAAATCAAATAACCTCTATTTCAAATGTAAATTGCACTTGATATGAAAAGCAAAAACAAAATTTCAAATCAGCTCGGTACACTTATAAAATTCCTTCCGTCTTCTGGCAAAGCTGCATCAGTTCTGAAAAATACATTGGAGTTACTCATCTACTGCACTCTTTTTGTATAAGAGCTGGTTGATAAAAACAACGCGTACGACTCGAGCTAGAGCTAGGCTCAGATTAGACGGCAATATATATAGTAAAAGCACAAAAAAGCTGATTCAAGTTTAAAATTTAGTATATCTACTATTGTCCCAATTGATACAGGTATTAATGTAATACTAAAAGTTTTCCAGACTATTACAGCACTGTTTTTTAAATGCCTTGTCATTTTTGTTTTGACATTTTTCGTTGAACATTTCATTCCGCTCACAGTCCTAATTAAGAACTAATCAAGAACACGACATCGAGGCTTGAAGCGGCCGCAAAATTAGGGACAAAGAGTTTCAGCAAAATTTACTGTTTCTTATAAAGAAACTGCGTGTTCAATAATCTTTTTTTAAAAAACAGATATTGTATTTTAGTTAAAAAGATGAATGAGCTTACCTCTATTCGCTTTCCAAGTTTGCTTAAATGGTTCTTCCAGTAATTTAACTGAATAAAAAGCACATAAAATTTAAATGAAAGGACAAAGTAAAATTTGAAGTCAGCTCAGTTTAAGATAAACCTTCTGTCTCTTGCTCTATAAACTATTGATACGGCGTTTGGCATTATTTTCTGATAAGCTCGCTTCGTTCTTCTACATGATCGTCCTCTGGCAAAAACTGTATTTCTACTGAAATATCTTGTATAGCTGAATCATGTAAACAAGCAACAATTCAACAGTTTAGATCCTCCGAATACTTTGATTCACATCTGCAGTAAAAAAACACATAAAAGTTTGTGAAACCCCGGGATAATTAGTTAAACGAACAAGTTTCGCCGCCTTAAGTTTCTTGAAGCCGAACTCAGTATAGCGAAAAATTGCTAATTAAATTTTACTCAACAAATGCTTTCAATTCAAAGCTTTGTTTAGCAAATATGCACGGGTGTACATTCCTTTTGAAACTAGTGGTTCCAGAAAACGTGAGAAACTGAATTCTTTGAATTGAAAAGAAAAGAAAATCTGCTTATTGTAAAAATATTTTTACGATTAGCATATATAGGCCAACAATAACAACTCTATATAAATTATTACAATTGTTACAAAATGACATTATAAAATTTGAAATGTGTATTTAGAAAGTCAAATAAATTAATTTGAATAATATAAACAACTGAGAGTTATGACGCAATAAATATCCTTTTTACTTTTAGGCTGATCGTTTTTAAAACTAAAGTAAAATGTTGAAGAGAAGACTATGGTAAGCCTGATTCACACCACAGACCGCAGACCACAAAATATCCAAACTATAGCATAGAATCGCATAGCTAACGGTGAAGTCGCACTCTGATTGGCTATTGAAGAGAGGGTATTTAGCGTGGAATCGCACTTGTGCATGAAGCAATATTGCTGACGTGATTCGCAAGCAAAAATTGTTGCTATCGTGTAAAAAAAATGCAACTCGTGTTACGAAAATATCACCTTTGAAATAAATGTCTGTCAAATTTTGAACTGAAATTCGAATTTTTAGAAAATGTGAGGAAACCACTTATACTCACACGGTTAGATCAGTCAGCCTCATGGATAACGAGTTAGAATTGTACATACGTAGTTTATTCATTTTGCGACTTCACCGTTAGCTATGCTTCGCGATTCGCGCGATATCGATTTTTCGCGTAAAATTTAACGTGCATTTCATTTGTTAGGCAGTGAATTTTTCTATAAAATTGCTAGTAATTACTTGTACTCAGGTAGTTTTTTAAATGTGAAGTCATGGAACTGGACGCAATAGTGATAGGCTAAATGTAAGATTTCCCCTGATTGTAAGCAAGGTTTGTACTAATACAAGTAAGGTTCCCCGGTTGAAAGTAAAGTTCCCCTAGTTATAGTTAAACCCGCCCATGTTTAAAAGTTAGGTTCGCTGTTTGTCCTCCACAGCTCTTTTTCTTTTTAGAGTCAAAATATTTATAATACCTGGACCCTGGTTACATACAGTTTTGATCAAAATAAAGTTCAAGGTTTTTTACAGAACTTTCCAAAATCTAATTTTATCAAAGTAAGGTGTGGAATACTCAAAATCCCAAGTTGAAAGTATGGTTTCCCCGGTGAAAAGGTTCCCCTGTTGAAAGTAAGGTTTTCCGCTGTTGAAGACAAGGTTTTCACCGGTTAATAGTAGGGTTCCCCCAGTTAGAGATAAAGTTACCTATGTTTTAAAAAACGTTTTCTCCTATTAAAAGTAAGATTTTCTTAGTTAAAAGTAAAGTTCCCCTGGTAAAAGGTACTGTTACCCATGATTAAAAGTAAGTTTCCCTGATTAAAAGTAAGATAACCCGTTTAGAAATAAAGCTACTGTACCTAGTTTTAAAAGTAAGGTTCCCCGTTCCTCGTCCACAGCTCTTTTTTTAAAGTCAAAATACTTATAATACCTGGAGCCTGGGTACTTACAATTTTGATCAAAAAATAAATTTAAGATTTTTGAATTTGCAAAACCAAATTTTACAAAGGTAGGATGTGGAATACTCAAAAGCAAGAAACAAAAATAGCACAGAGTCTTCTAAGTCATTTAAGAGCGCAGAAAACCTCAATAACCAATAAATGCTGCAGCAGACATTTTCAAATTTTTAGCTCGTGGAGAAATATCGGGATAGTTGGGGTATCAGGATGTCAGGCCTGCGTAAATACTAAACAATTTGTAATCGATTTGCGATCGTCTCAAGTTCGGCAGGCACATTCACGCATTCGTTAAATGGTCGTAAAGAGTGCTTTTATTCAGGAATCAATGAACGACATTCAATATGTCACGTGACATTTCGGTGTTCCGTACATGATTTCACGCGTACTGTATTATGTTAATCAATGAACAACACTCAAGATACAATAGCTCCCTAACACATTATCTTACTTATTCTACGAGCTTACCACATAGATACCTTTGATTTGATATGTTTTGTTTATATCCCGGAAATCTGTACACGCGCGAGAAAGTGAAATTTTATACAATCACTTTCATACATTACATCAAAATTTTCCAAAATTTCGAGTGGGGTTTCAAATTTTCATATGTTCATGGGAGTTAATTTCCAAGATATTTATATCATATCCGTACCTTGATAGTAAATTTTGGATTTTCACTGATCTGCTCTTGAATTCTCCCAAACGTTTGTCTTGGAGACTATAAAAGCGCGGACTGCAATCGTGTGTATTTCGTAAGAGAAACTGTAATAAACTCTGGCATGTGTCAAAAATTTCATAAAGCCCGAAACTCCTACTTCCTTTTACCTTTTTATTTGACGCAACATAATCACACGGACCACTTTATATAACAAAAACTCGAGATCTTAAACAAATAACAGTGTTGAACAGATTAAAAACCATTTTTCAAGAAATTCCAGATCTCATATTTAAAAGGAAAGCGTTATTATGCTTGTGGATGGCATGGTACAATAATGAAGACTGTATATTATTAGTTATAAATACGTCACTTGCGTTTCTGACAGCAACAACTCGATGAAAAAAATGAGCAATGTTTTGGAAACATGCACATTTTTTTTTGTTCGAGACATATTAGCCACCGGGCCCAATTGTTCAAAGGCCGGTTAAGTTTAACCCTGGGTTAATCAAAAATTCAAACAGGAATTTTTTCTTTAACAAATGGTAAACAATTATTTATGGATACTGTTTGGATTTTTCTAGGAAAAGTTTGGTTAATGCCTAAAATTACAGCTAACATATCTTTTTGTAAGATTGGAAACAAGATCGTGGGTTATACAATTAACTTTGGTTTAGCGCTAATCGACTTTTGAACAACTGGGCTCAGAGGGATAAATTCTCTTCGATATTTTTTTAATATTGTTCAGAAATGATCTTCCTAAAGTGTATGTAATTTACAGAGAAAATGTTGACAAATGTATCTTCAAGGTTTTTAGAATATGGACTTTAGGTTTTTAGAATATGGACTCTAGGTTTTTAGAATATGGACTCTAGGTTTTTAGAATATGGACTCTAGGTTTTTAGAATATGGACTCTAGGTTTTTAGAATATGGACTCTAGGTTTTTAGAATATGGACTCTAGGTTTTTAG